>PVIJ01005261.1:0-70547 GCA_004024925.1 Scalopus aquaticus
CCTCAGACTGCTAAACATGGAGCTTCCATACGACCCAGCAATCCCACTTTTGGGAATTTACCCAAAGGACACAAAAACACTAATCCAAAAGGATACATGCACCCGTATGTTCATTGCGGCACTGTTCACAATAGCAAAGGTATGGAAGCAACCCAGATGTCCAAAAATAGATGATTGGATCAAGAAGATGTGGTACATAAACACAATAGAATACTATTCAGCATTGAAAGAAGATAAACACATGCAATTTGCAGCGACATGGATGGAATTAGAGGGGATCATACTCAGTGAAATAAGCCAGAAAGAAAGAGAAAAATATCGAATGGTTTCACTTATAACAGGACTATAAGGAAACCAAATAGGAGAGAGACAATCAGCAGGGGGGTGGGGGGAGGCGGGGGGAGGGAAGGAAAAGGGCACAAAATGGAATAGAAAAGAACGCAAGGGACCATGGAGATGGATCACGGGTGAATTGGTGGTGGGCTACCCAAGGGGAATACAAAATGTAAAAGACATAAATAACAATAAAAATATATATTAAAAAAAATTAGAGTTAATATTAATAATCATTTTAAAAAACAATTATTTAATAAAAAGATCTTTACATTCCATTTCTCTTACTTATCTTCATGTAAAAGTGTTACTCATTCCTAATATGTCCTGATGAAATTAAATTTAATTTAGACATCTATTGACACTAATACAAAAATGTAAAATTTCAGTAATTATAAAAAAGTGAAATATCAATTTAATATAAAAATACATCAAGATAAAAAAAAATGTCAAGATAAATTTCAGATGATTTTTTATTTTTAATTTTCTTTGCAGAAAAAAAAATCACCCAATATAGGTCAACTGCTTCTTTCAAAATAATTGAAGTGGTTTGAGAAATATAAAGTAACTCCTGTGCTTGAAATTAATTTCAATTACTTTGAAGACCTTTCAAAGAGTTCCTTGCAAGGTAATTTATTACTTCTGGCAGCACAAACAATTGTGTTGTATATGCGGATATCTCAAAACTCATTTACTTTATGCATGGACGTGTAATCATCGTGTTTCCAATTTTAGTCTGGAATAGTATTTAATTTCACAAGGTTTGTGAGTCACACAGTCACTTGATTCTATCTCGGCATCTTCCATCTTGCAGCAGTTCTGGTTTCTGCACCCTGTCAAATGGAACTTTTGTGCTAATTTGGTAAAATCAGTTCTCATGTTTAGTGTTGAGAGACTGATAACCGAATTCTCAAATGAACTACACATTTACAGAGATGAAGTACAGAACTTCATCTGTGGACAATGACTATTTTCCCACAATGTAAATTCTTCAGGCTTAGCTGTCAGCATGTGAGTGCACAGCACAAAAGCAGTTTGAACTTGATGACTTTTTTTCCTGTGAAGCCATAAAAATGAAATGGATACTGTTATTCCATCTTCTAATGAGATTTTCTTTCTCATGGACAGCAAAAGCTTGTATGATCTTTAGAGTTCTTAGTAGATCAAAGTCTCCTTCTTGCTGAATAAAATTTTCCCTGCTACATAAACATTTCAGCTTGACAATAGACCAGAGAGCAGCGATGTTGAGAGAGTATTTTTCCTACTTATTTTGCCTTGATATAAATCCTAGATTTGATGATTTACAGTGGACATTCCAAAATTATCCTGGGATTTTGGAGTTTGGGTCATTTGTAGTTTTATATAGATAGTCTTATCATCACCCTGTGACTTTTCATTTCCTTGGTGAGGTAATTTCTGAGAAGGTCACCCACATGTTGTACCCTTCACTACCCCAAGGGGTGGGGGATTTCACTATAAGCCCAATCCTTTTGATTATAACAATGTTTGCACTAAATCACTAATGATCTTTGTATTATCTGCATATAAGGGAACAACAATAGGGAAGTGATGTCAAACTTACTGGAAACTGGGAGGATAAAAAAATGGAAACTAACAAAAACAACACTTTTAAAAGAGAAAGGGCTAGTTAACATTGACAAATACAGCAGGAAAAGTTGTAAAAATAGAGATTGAGGGGAAAAAAACTATAAAAAGTCAATTGTGACCTTCATAGGAGGAATTTCGTGGGATCAAAGTCAGGCTAAAAGTAGCTAAATATGGTTAAACTATTAAGGAGACAAGTTGCTACAGAGGTGGTGGACTAAGACATGTGGGAATGTCATGGTGTATCATGATTAATGGAAGAGTTTGGATCACATAGAAAAGTAGGTTTTCAGTTCAGGTGAGTAAATTGTGGTGAATGAAAAATAAAGACAGAAAAGAAATGTATGTCGGGTAAACTTATGAAAAATTATCAATGCAATTTTGAGCAAAGGCAGAAGACTCAAATATGGAAGAGGTACACCTTCTCAGTAAAACACAAAAAATAAGGACAAACAAATGTTGAAGAGAGACAGTGTGTGACTGAACTATTATGAAATACGCTTTATGTTTTGAAGAGTCACTATAAAGTATGGGCTATATCAGAACAAAGATTATCACACATACATAATGCATGCTATCGTGAATTTTTAATGAGGTTGAACAGCAGAATTGTGAGTTTTTTCTAAAAAAATCAATAGAATTCAGAGATGATCCAGTGAATTTTGGGCTATCCCAAAAAGGTGGCACAAACAAATATGGTAGAAGTTCAAAATCTATGATAACTGAGCATTTAACTGAGAACATGGACTGTAAAACCATTATAGTCATCCTCATTAATCAGGAGTGTAAATTCAACAAAAAAATTCATGTATGGGAGATTAGGGATTAATAACTTTTATTTTGTTACAAAATTGAAGGCAGATCTAAGTGGAGATAATTATTTTATAATAAGCATAGCTATGGTAAAATTGTGGGAACCATTATAAAAACCATTGATGGGGCCTCCCTGATGGCACAAGGGTTAAGTCTCAGCACTACTATGCTATTAGCAGCCACTGCAGCACCAGTTCCATCTCTGGACAGGGAGCTTCCCATATGGCACAGTAGACCTCTCCTGTCTCACCTGCTGCTCCCCTCAGCAGTGTCTTTCAATCTACCTGTTTTATTCCACACTGGTGAATCCGCTCACCTCCATCCCGCCCACTCCACAGCTCTGCCTACACCCCAGCTCTTGCATGCATAAATAAACAAATCTTAAAAAAAATCATTGATGAATGTATATGTGAGTAATAAAAATAAATTCTACATAAAATAATACATACAAGTTCTTTGGTTCAAAATCTGAATTAAACAGTATTCATTTATTTTAGGCATAAAATATCTGTACATTTTCTCTTATACTAAATTCATTTATATGTCAATAAAGAGAAAGCGAAAAAAATATATCTACTTGATCAAGTAATGAAGTCAGTGCCTGAATTTCAGAAACTAGGTTTTGTTCCAGTCTTATATTATTGAGATAGATTTTATCTCACTTAAAATATTATACTAATCCCATACCTCTAAACTGGAAAAGAGGATTTTAGAAAGGTGAAAGGAAAATCAAGTGGAATGATATAAAAGTCCTTTGAAATTTTAGAAATATATCCAATGTGATATGCCTGTTCTACATTAAAAAAAAAAAAACAACTTTCACTAACCTTTATTATGTTCTCAAGGCAATATAAGTATTGTGATAAAAAAAAATTACTACATCCTGAGATTTGTTTGATGTTCCTGTAAGACAAGATTGTTAAGTCATCTTATCTTTTTCCATTGCCTCCTTTCCATAGTTCTAAGACACACCTATTTTTTTTCCATAGTTAACTACTGAAAATCTTTAATTTTGGTACAAAGCAAATATTTTCCTGAGTTTTTAATGTCTTTTCTCTTTTGCCCAACTTTCTCACACCCAGTCATGAAGTCACCACCATGCCTTGACCTTCTTACTAAATCTCAAATCATAGTTACTGCACCAGACACAGAAAATTCTCCATTGGCTTCCTGTAGTTGCATGTGTTAAGGGCTTATGTACTAACAGGACACCTACCATTGAGCCACCTGGAATCGTGCTGTTCTGTCCTGATTGGGTGGTGGTGGCCAAGAGTTCGGAAGATGGCAAAGTCTCGCCCCATAAAATCAGCTGCTGTTCCAGAGTATAATTCTCCATCTGTGTTGTGACAAAATAAAACCACGTACACAATTTAATTCAATTAAAGCAAGAAAACAAAGCAAACAAATTCCATGGCATGAGCATGCTAAAACGAAGACAGAATCTTTCTGTATCATTCTGCAAAGCTTATTTAAAGATCTAAGTCTCTGTTGAATTTCATTAAATTATCATTCACTGTTCATTCATCTGAATTCTCGTTTGGTACCAAGTTCAAAAACTGGGTAAAATATTTTTCAGTGGAAATTACTGGAACATGAAATTTCATTCCTTGCCATTATAACCAGAGACAAAATGTAAAGTACAAAAAGCACAAAATGTAAACTGTATCTATCACATTGTTAGCTTTTAGATGCTTAAAGCTACTTTGGTCCTAATATCCTTATTTATAAGGCTAAGGTAAACTATAAAATCATATTATAGCTTTTCTTTTCATGGAAGTTAAATTTCTAATGTCCTTCCTTTGTAGTGGGATTTGAACTAGTGAGATCTTGTTACAATTTAGAAAAGACTATTTCTCTTGTCAATTTCCCCTTGCTTTTCATTTTGTAACATATTGAAAGGAGCGTTCTAACTTAGTATCAGCTACCATACCGTCCAAAAACTAGTCCAGCACACAGCCTCACATGTAACAGAAACGTGTATAGAGAGAAGGAAATTTTGCCAAACACAGGCTGTAAACATCACATGTCACGATTCTGTTGCACTTTGACTCATTTCTACTTAAACTGAATTAACTGTAGTTCAGAGTTTAGTAATGAGGAATCAGAATCAGAAGGTAAAGAATAGAAAAGGAAAAGAAAAAAAGGAGGAGAAAGGAGTTAATATTTACTGAATACAAATCTGTACTTGCCAGGCAGCCAGGCGCTGGCTTGACACTTTCAAATTATCTCATTTAGTTCTGTCAACAACCCATGACGTCAATGTTACCCCTATTTCACAGTTCAAGAAACCCAAGGCTGCTCAGCTAATGACTAGGTAAGTCAAGGTGAAAGTTCAAACCGAGGACTGCTTAATACCAAGTCGCTCGTACTAAACCATGTCACCTTTTAAGAAATTATAGTTTTTGAAAATTACATTCTCTTTACTTTAAAAGGAAAAATATGAGTGCTTCATATTATTTCATCAGGTGACATTAGATTGTCTTTCTAATTAAAGTGAATTATCAGCAAAACAAAATAAGAAAAGTTTATAAAATATTCTCCAAATTATCATGATGGTTAAGACTATTCTCTTGTTGATCATTTGGATATATTAATAATTTTTAAAAGTTTTTTTTTATATTTTTTATATATATATATATTTATATTTTAAAAGTATTCAGAGAATAAAATATGTATTATATATATTTTATATAAAATATAAAAGTATTATATTTTAAAGGTATTCAGAGAATGAAATGGGCATAGATGAATTAAAACTTGAACATTTGTATAACACTACACTTCCATAGGATTTTAATATTTACTAGATAAATGAAAAACTTTCTATAAATCTTAAATTAAAAATGTCTTTGGAGAATTCTTATTAATCTTAATCCTTATATGATATTTTTTGTTTACATCCTCATTTCTCACTTCTAACTAAAGACTTCGCATTCAGAGTAGACATTTGCAGTGGTATGATCCAAATTCATTCCTTTGGAGCATCTTATTTCTCCTCACTTAAATAACAAATTAAAATATGACTTGCTGTGGCCATAATATCCTGCAATATTTTATCTAACCACAAGATAAAGAAACAGATTTTTTCTAAAAACACATAAATGTTATGAATAAACTGCTTATAAATTTCAAAGATACTTCAAAGTATTTCAGTGTGTAGTGTCTCCTTGATCTTAAACTATATTCAATCACTTTTCTTAAGGTAGATAATATTTTTCTTAAGGTAGATATTTTATCATTTTGCAAATAATTGCTAAACATATATGATCATTTTTAAAACTTCAGGCAAATTATTTCTCTCAATGTGTATGAATCAGAGGGTGCTAACTAAAAATATATGGTGCAAGCAGCCTAAAATATTCATGTCAATTTCAAATATTTTCAAAGGAACACTTTTCATATGGTGCCTTGTGTTTAATTTAAATCAGAAGCATTAAATTTTCTACTGAATCTTACCGCCTGATAGCCCCTTGTTAGGTGATAAAAAATCAGAAAGGGGAAATAGAACAGCTAAAATGTGAAAACTGGAAAATTTCATATCAGAAACAGATAGATTAGGCACAGCATGTAATTAGAGATGGAAGAGTAAAGAAAGTCATAATTAATATATTTCTTTAAATTTAGCTTGTTGTAGTGTGAAAAAATTCATAATTATGGTTGTTACATGCAAACTGTTCATGAGAGGATTAAAGTAACAATACAAGAAACTGTTACTTGGACATAAATGTATACTTCTTTCTCATATTCATTTGGTTAATTATTTTAGAATTTATATTTATTGTGTCTGTTATCCACTCCCAAATAAGGAAGGCAGAAATTAACATAAATGAAGACAAAGGGAGAAGGGCTGACTTTGTTATTCTTGTTTGGCAATAGATAGGTTTTCAGAGAAAGTAGATCTGTGGACTCAGCTGTTAAAAAAAAACAGACCTACGCTGAACAATTGACTTATAAAGCAAAGGAAGGTGGCAGCTTAGGCACCAGTTGCCTACAGTTAAAGGAAATTACCTCCCACCTAAGTATTATTTTTGGCAAGAGTCAGAATGATTTCTGTGAGCTGGAAGGCACCAGATGATTAGATGACTATAAAGGGTACATTCTTACAGTGTCAATACACAATATCAGCAGCTGTTCTTTTATGGCAGGCCTTGGCTCACAGTCTCTGCTGGGATAGCCACAGGATCCTTATCAGGGGTGATAGCTTCAGGAAATCTATGACTTATTTGTTATCTTGACTCAAAAGTATAAGTAGTAGAATATCATACTCTCGTATTTTCATTAATAATAACAATTATAGGGGGCCTTCCTGGTGGCACCGGGGTTCAAGTCTCAGTGCTATCAAGCTATTGCCAGCCACTGTGGCATGAATTCTGCATGAGTTCGGTCCCAAGCCAGGGAGTCAACCCACATGGTGCAGCAGATCTCCCCTGTCTCACCCACTGCTCCCCTCAGCAGTCTACTTCAGTCAGTTCACCTGTTCTGCTCCCCTCTCTGTCTCTGGTGAATCCTCTAACCACCACCCTCTGTACCTCTGGCCTACACCCCAGCTTGTATGCATAAATAAGTAAAAATATATCTTTAAAAAATAATATCAACTCAGATTATATTTCATTTAACATACTTGTGAATTTCTGTCATGTATTTAAGAATTAACACATTCTGTGGCAATCTGAAATGATATAAAGATATCTTAGTATAAAAAAATTTACAGAACTCAGTTTATTTTTAGAGAACAAATATGCTTAACAAAAAAGTCTACTCGCCTAACTTCCTTTGTACTTTTAGATCATTCATAGTTATCAAATTACATACTGACTCTTGGGCAAGTGTTAATTTGTCAGTGCTTGAACCCTAAATATAAGGCTTCTTGAAAATCTGAGATAGTATATTAGGTAATATTTCCCTACAATGATCCCAATGGCATTATGGTCAAGATATATACTTTTGGATTTTCCAAATATACTAAGCTATTACTATCTAATTTTATTAAACCCAAGGAAATATTATATATATATAACAATTATCTCACACATATTAACAGTTTCTATGTACATATATGTGTGTATGTATGTGTGTATAAATATATACACACACATATATGTTTCAAAAAGTGGTTGAGGGTTCTCTGTCCAAAAGGTTTTAATGTCTCAAAAATAATACACTGAACTAAGTTAGTTAGGGCTGACAGATGTAACTACCCATCGAGAAACTGTCAAATTATCAAAGTTGCTCTTTGAGAACAATGCAATTCCTTCTTAACTGTAAGCTTTTTTAACCACCTCTAAGGGGAGGTGGTTAAACAATTGGTGGTTGAACAAAAATTTAGTGAACTGCGTTTTTACCATTGCTGAGTTACCTGAGAAGTATGTGTTAAAAACAAAAGTTTATATGTACTCTGGATTTTCTGTTCACAGTTCAAAATGAAATAAAAATGTGGCTTAGATCACTTAACGTACTGGATTACAATTGCTAAGAAGGGTGTGGTGAGGGAAAACAGAAGGTGAAAAAAAATGTTTCCTGATAAAATCACGGTATTACTAACACAGGTGTAAAGTGTGACATGCATGTGAGCAAAATTCAAACAAACCTAAGACCAAGCCATTATGCTGTTAACACCTTAAGTAAATTCTACTCACAGAGTAGCTGAATAATCAGAAACAGAAGTATAAAGAAAAATGTATGTCTTTTACACACACACGCACACACACACACACACACACGTGCGTGCACACACACACGCACAGACACAAAGGACATGCAAATACATTTGCTGAGAGCAGAAGGGTATGGGAATTATTTTTTACTTTTATGTTTATTGAGTACCTTCTCCATACCAATAAGTAGAATATGCTGATTTGTTGCTTAGGCTGTCCTTTTAAAATCAATATTTTGAGTAGTTAATATGCACACATTGTATAAAATTTTATATATATATAATACATAATATATTATATAATATATAATTATATATTATATAAAATATAATTAAAATATAATTAATTAAAACATATAATTATATACTATATATATAGTATAAATCTCTCCTCTAGTCAACTGATACACTAACCACTGCCTCTTTCTGCAATTTGTCTATACTTCGATATATAGACCAGAAATATGTAAGCATTCATACAGCAGTGTGTAACTGTATTATGCTATTTAGTTCTCACAATAAACTAGTGGAATTAGCATGACAAAGTCATTTTACATAAAATAAATTTATATATAAAGGAATTGAGGCTCAGGTTCAGATAATCTTCTCAATTATAGTTAATTAATTTAGGGAGTAACTCATGTTCTAATATCAAGGAAGAGCATATTTAATGTTAAAAATGTATTCTTTTCTGAGTCAGAGCAGAATTCTAACTTGGAGAATAAGCTTTAGCTTTAAGTCTCAGAGCCTTGAAACACAGCCTAAAAATATCTCTCAGTAGTGGATATCTCTAAATTATCAGCACCACAATGACTGAAGAAGACATCAATAAGGAAATATAATTGATTTCAAGTTGACTATTTGTTTCATGTCATGAAAATGTGAGAAAATATTTAATTAGTGTAAAAATAGTCTTGTGTTGTGATCACACCTGGCATTTATTCTGAGCAGGGAGCTATTTTTAATAAAGGGTTTTAAAACAAAGTTATAAACATATTTACAGGTGGGTGAAAAAAGAAATATTTAAAAAATAAATTTTAGTATGAAATAGAACAACTTCATACTGACCAAATGATTTTTATTAAAGGAGATTTGAAAGTTAAAATTACTAAGGTGATTTGAAAAAAAATTAGGAAACACTCTAGGATTTGAAGACTTAATTCAGTAGCTATGCATGGCTCAGAAAAGAATCCATATTTTCTATGACCTAAGTTCAAAACCCATGGCATTTTGGGGAGAGTTTATACTAAAGCTTGATAGATTTCACAAACTAAATGTTTAAGCTGTCATCTGGTTTTAAAGTTTACTACTGGTTGAATTTGCTTAATTATGGGATTGGTAGTATAAAAAATATATGCTATCAAGATCCGTCTAAACAGTTCACAGGAGGTTGGAGCCAAATGTGAAATTTTATTACCCAGTTTTGGGGAAAGAAGCAGTCAGGGACTACCTTTCAAATTTTCCTTATGTACTGAAATGAAAAGGTTGTATTTAAAATCTTTTGGTGAGATGGACTTTATGAATATACAATTGCTACTCTCAAATACACAATATAGAATCTGTATATATTTCAGAGGACAGTTGTTATCCTTGTATCTAAAAGTTTAGGAAGTGCAGTAGAAAATATTTATGCTAAAATGCTTCATTAACCAGGGAACATGCTTTTTAAGGCAGCAAATAAGAAAATGCCAAGAAAAATCCAACAAAGGGAATTAAATGTACTGTGAGAGGAAGGATTTATATCATATTTTAAAAGAAACAAATAACAACAATAAGGAAGTCACAGCTCTTGGACTAAAGTCATACTGCAGATTTTTGAGGGATTTCTTTACCAGGTCTAGAATAAATGGCTTATATCTTGCTACTACTCAACTGCTCCAGAATTAACGGTAACTTGAATAATCGTCCTTTGTCAATAAGCACTGATAGTTACACAATTATTTCACCATATTGGATAAGTTAGGTCTGGACTTCCATTTAAGAACTGCTAGCTGAAATATCTAATATGCTTTCTTTAGTCATATATCCGATCTTGGCTCACAGAATTTCCCTCATTCCCTTTTTCTTTGCAGAAACCTATAAAGATTTTTCCAAAGAAGTTTGAATATAAAACCAAAATGGTGGAGTTTCATATTCTTTGTGGACTTTGTTGGTTGCATACCATATGAATTACGTAATACTTGTCATCATCCCCTCTCAATGGAATATTAAAATAAATAACCAAGCAAATACTTATGGAGAAATATTCTGCAAATTAAAGTTGCTTTAGGCACCATTTTACATACTGCTTTTTGAGTAATATCTAGCCTTTTTTTCAGTGTGCAATTTAAATAAGAGTAGGATGTGTGTTTGGTCAAGGTAGGACTCCTCTTTGTGTAAGACAAATTTAAGATTTTTGTGTCTGCACTTAAGGAAGTCATTCACATGTAATCACTAGGCCTTCTGTGAAAAGGAACATTTCAAGTCTGTTAAATTTGCTGCATACCTAAGGTCTTAAACTTTTTTTTTAATGTTCTGTAAATGGATCAAATGGACTGAAATTGTCTACATTTGGAAAGCAATAGAGAAGATAATTCATGCTGTAATGGCTTTATTCATAACAGAAAAGGGATCAGTGAAAGAGTAAGAAAGTAAACACTAGGGAATACTGGAAAAATATATCTTCATAGTTAATGTTGTAGACACTGTGACTAAAGTTTTATTTTGTTAAGTAGAAAAAAGTTATTTTATAAAGAAAAAGACTGACAAAATTTTATGAGCTTGTGACACATTTAATAATAGTATAAATTTACCTTTTAAAATTCTAGACTTATTCAAACTTAAATTAGAAATTATATATTTGAAATGTCTCTCTGTTAATTGTCTTGTTATCAAATAATTATTTTTTATAGAAAAGAAAATATGTTACATAACTTCTACATTACTATATAGAAAAATATATACAGGAACAGGGTTATGACCCAGGGTTATGAGTTTTACGTGGTATGTTTCAAAGTTCAAAAAAAGAAAAAAAAATCATATAATGAAGAAAATATATTTTTCATTTTTATTTGAGCACAGTCTAAAAGTGGGTAAAAGGATATGGAAAAAGTTTTTATCTTTTTTTTTAAGATTTATTTATTTATGCATACAAGCTGGGGTGCAGGCCAGAGATGTGAGTAAGAGGATTCATCAGAGACAGAGTGTGGAGCAGGACAGGCAGATTGACCAAAAATACACTGCTAAGGGGAGCAGCAGGCGGGCAAGACAGGAGAGGTCTGCTGCGCCATAGTGGGAATCTCCCCGGCCTGGGCATCGAACCCATGCTAAAGCTGCCGACAACTCTACTGCGCTGCGCTGAATCCGTTGAGCCACCAGGGAGGCCCCAAAAGTCTTATCTTACAATAAAGACTAAAGTCTTCTCCTTTTTCTGCCTACTTCACTCTTCCTACTTCTATTCTTTTTAACTATGACTAAGCATTCACCACCCATCTGTAATGATGAGGAAAAGAGCAAAGAAGAAAACTAGAAAGGAAGATGGTTAGAAACAGGGTAGAGAAAATGTGTAAAATATTTTATTAGATTAAAAAATAAAAGACCCAAAGTTTAAAAAGATAAGTAGAGAAAGCCTTCATCAACTCAAGGTAACATAACAGGGTCTCTGCCATTATAAGATTATTGTACTGAATAAATAGTTCAACAGTTAAGAACATGACAAATTTTGGAACTACACTTAACAAAATAGAGAATATCTCATTCTTTCTGAATTAACAAAATTTAAGCACTTATTTTGCAAAATGAAAAGAAAACCACTTTTCATGAAATATTATTTTAAAGCTCGAGTGGTAATTTATAGTTATCGACCAGGCAATTTTAAAGATGCTATTAAACCATCTTGATGATAAATAATCATATCCTAGATAGCAATAACCAAAGCAGTGTTTAATGTTCATTTTCACATTATTTCAACATGCAAAACTGATATCACTCCTAGAATAATTGTGATTTCAGTGGAAGATCTTGGCACATAAAAAGGATCAATCTATTGTCTATAGAACATTTACTATTTATTTGATTATTGACTACATACCTATTAAGAGAGAGGCTGTCAACAGTTTAGGGTCATAAGGACTCTTTCCGCGGCCGTTTTCAAAATGTGAGTCTTCCAGTTTAAAGATGTTGTCCTGTAGATAAGAAGGAGGAGGACTGAATTTATTTATAACAGAAAGTACATGCCAATTAATCATTGAGTATACATTCATCAGCATGGTGTTATAATTTGTGTGTATACTTTAGACACAGCAAAATAAGTTACATGAACTAAAAAAAAATAGCTATTACTAGTCAAATATCTATTTACCTGGCTGGTTTTTGGTAGCATTAGCATATTGTCAATAATAATATATAAATAAACTCTGAAGAACAGGGTATGTCATGAGAAGCAGACTGACGGTTTTATCACATAGGTATTCCCAGTGTTTTCCAAATGATTCTTAAAGAATTTCAAATTTATATAAAATGACTTTCCCTTTTGTACTTTACAAAGGAAATTTTAACTGCCATTAACAGGCACTTTCCACTCTGTCCTTCCTACAATTTTGCTGCTTCTCGAGCGTTTTAAAATTACTCATATCAGAAGGTGGGACATACCTGAATCAATCTTTATCAATGTCTCTAAGTAAGAAATACCAAACTGTAAGTCAGGGGAGCTGTGCTCAGGGATAGATTCATTAGAACAACAAGCTCAGAGGCAATTCATTTATATCATAGGGAAGTGATAAGCTGAGGCTAGAAATCTGATTGAACATTTGACACAGCAGTGCACTCCAGTTCAGAGAAAAGCACTGCAACAAAAGCTTTCATGAGGTGGTAACTAACCCATGTCTGAGACTCTGTCTTTACACTGGCTAGCTACAATATGAAACTTCTGCATGACAGTGGTGTAAATTGGGGAATATTTTTCAGCACTTGTTTCAGAACATGGTGCCTGAGGATTTAATTAGGTCAGAATATGTATGCTTTTTCCAGGAGGACATTAACTTGTCCATGGATTGAATAAAATAGCTTTTTTGGCAATTTCTCTACTATTCACATTAAAGTATTTTCTATCTTAGAATAGTAAGTAATAGTGTTCATTTTATGGCCAATAAGGATCACTTTATTTAACATTTAATTTTCTGATGGAATTAATGGCAGTGTTTCAAATTATGATTCTGAAAACTCATTTTAGTTCAGGAGAAAAAGTGGAAAAGGAAGCAAACCAAAAGTGTTCTCCATTTTTATGACTGTGAGTGAGAATTACCCCTTCTATTCTTTCCTCACATTGATTTTGCATATGACCATTAGCTCTCCCCTAGCAATGAAGTTCTTTAGTTGAATTCTAAAATTTGCATTGTTCAATAACTGATGATTTTTCTCAGAACTGTGCCTTGTTGCAATGGGAAGGACAGAGAGTCAAGAGCCTGGCTCAGATGGACAAATGATTAGCTCTGGCTCTTTGGTTGCCACTTAATACTGTATGTGAACTTCTGGTCCCTAAAGGTCAATGCTGCCTAGGATAATTAATCTCACAGGTTTATCGTGAGAATTAAAGAAGTAAAATAAATAATTTTTAAAGCAGTAACATTAAAAAAAGCAATTATTTTTATTCCCCTGGTACTTCTCATATTATCACTATAACAAAAGAAAATAAAAATTTGACACAAGTTATTACCATTATTTCAAACTTTCTTAGCATATATGAAAGAAATATTACTTAAGACAGTTCTACTAGTCACCAAATTACAAATTCTTTTACAAGTACAAATTTATCATAGACATGTGAATTTAAACTCATAACACAAAACTTACATATGTTAACAAAAGCATAGAAAAGTCTCTTAAGAAATATTTCAATATATGTTGATAAAAATTAGAAAATGACCCAAAAGAAATATGCTCAGTAGATGATAAATACTATACTGCCTCAAATCACAGAAAATATTAAAATTAGTATATGTAATCATATCTCAGATATCACAGAAGCAGCAGGGAGCAATGGTGTGGTTGAAAATACTGTTATAAATATTGCTATAAATTTCTCATTCTCAAAAGATAATTTATAGTGCTGATAAATAAGATACTTTATGCCTTGGCTCATGAGTCCAAGTTAATAAGATAGTGCCAATGTAGTAAGAAGTGCTTCTAACCTTTTGTTAAATATTTGATTTACAAGGTAAAATATTAAACTTCATAGGAAGAGAGGTTAAGCACGTCAGTTATGGGTCAAGAGAAGATGAAAAACTATCCTTTGTCATAGTGCTGGGTTATATTCTCAAAGCTGGTCTCCTTTCCTTTTTCCTTCAAATGTAACTCTATCCCAAACTTTTGTGAATCTACCATGTAATTCTTCTAGATTCTACTATGATTCCTCTGAAGGGTAAATGTTATGTTTCCTTTTCATCCTAGAGAGGGGAACCTGGAGTAATTTGATTTCTGATAGGGAAGTAAAGGACGGTTTTTACACAGAAATTATTGTAGTGTAAATTCATATCAACAAAACATAGTAAAGTGTCCGAAAGGTGCTGAAATCATACAGAAAAGGGTGTTATCCCTGGAGCTGCCTTTTATTAGATCTGGGCCTCAGGCAATCCTTAAACCCTTCTGAAAACCAGATTTACCATCCATAAAAGGAGAATAGGTAAATCTCATAAGGTTGATATGAATACTTATTATAGTAATGTATATAAAACAATACATAGTATGCAGTAAAATATTCATGAATTTCCTTGTTACATTGCTACAATAAAACCCTTTCTTAAACTGGCCATTAGCAAGACCAGTCCCTGTGCCACAGTGGAAATGACTGCCTGTCTTTTTCTTACTGGGAATGAGTACAGGTATTTGAAATATCGAGAATTGTTTTCCACAGCTAGACCTGAGTCTAGCTCAAAATCCTTTTCTGAAAAATATAATTAAATATTATATGTATAAAATCTTTTAACTAAAAAGGATCACTACTGTCAACTAGAAGAGACACCAATGTTACTATTCTGTTATCTCGTGAGCAAGATAAATATTTGATGTGCAAAGTTATTAACCTATTATAAAAAACTGTATCAATATGATAGCCTATTACCATCCAATGTTGTCATATGTAACATATCACTTAGCTAACTGTCTGGACGTACTTGGAAGGCCTTTTGTAATATGATTGCTACTCATTGCTCTTCTGTTTTAAAGAGTGTTAAATAGATCATATATGCAAGCAATAAGACCAGAAATCCTAAGACCAATGTACACGATTAAACTCCATAGCTTATAGTCTTACTTGGCTTGAAATGGTTTTCATTTTCAGTAATACATGACAAAAGTCTAGCTGCATGGATTCTAATTGCTTTAGCAGATACTATGAACATATCATATAAGTTATTGTTCCATATTTTATTACATGATTGCATCAGTTTTCAGCAACTATTTCTAGCTTTCAAGACCACTCTTTTGCCTTTGTCTTTTGGATTTCCTGCATGTTATTAGTCTGTGGTGAGGTAAGGCATTAGAGGAAAAAATAACTGTGCTAATGTCTAATTCAAAGTCTTATAAATTATAAACCATTGATGACATCATTGGTAATAAATTTCCACAATCTCAATCTTGTCCAAGTAATAAATTTAGGTAACAAAGTTGCAATTTTAGTAATTTAATGATTAAAACATAAATGGTGTTTGCGAAAAAAGAAAAGAAAATTCTATATACATGTGACTGGATAACTGTCTTGGACAGGAAACTATTAAGAACCTATGATTCCATATTTTTAAATTGGTCTCTCTCCTCCTGCTCTTTACAAAATACACCTTATGTGCCAGTCATACTGAATTATCAAACATTTCTTGTTCATATCCTGCTTTTTTCATCTCTGCCTAAAACCTCTTCTTCCTGCCCCCACCCACCCACTCTCAGTTCTCAACCCCAGGGTGAACTTCCTTTCCTTTAAAAGTAAATTCAAAATCACTTCCTAGTAGAAATCTTCAGAGATTCCTGGGTTATAATTTATTAGTTTCCTGTGAACATATCCTAATTAACAATAGTACAGAGTAAAACTACTGCTTTCAGCAAAGAAAGGATGTAATAGGATCTCACAGGAAATATTGTGGCATACTGCAATTTGCCCAAAGGAGATCCTTTTGTGGATCAAATTCACTCAGAATGACTTTTCCTAAAAAGGTGACTCTAAGACCTATACCTTGCAATGCTATAGCCATGAATCACATGTGGTTATATAATGAATTAAAATTAAAAATTCCATTCCTCATTACACTACCTACTTTTCAAGTGTTCTTTAGTCACGAGACTTATAAATATAATACTGCATAGATGTAAACCTTTCCATGGCTGTGGAGGTTCTATTGAACAATGCAGCTCTAGAGCTGAATCTTATGTCTTTAGTAACAATGTAGAATCAGCAATCACAGGGTGGCCCGGAAGAGACAATTGTCATTAGAGCATGATCACAGAAAATGCCCATGAAATCTACAAGGAGGCATTATACCAAACGTACTAGTTTAGTTTTTGACCTTTATTAACCGGGGGTTATGTTATCTACGTAACATTTAATGGCAGTACAGATGAAAAAATGTATCTGCTGTGTTTCCCTTCATGCCATTCTTCCATTTGAATCACATTTCCCTGGTTTATGAGGGTTCAAATTTTACCCATTATTTAAAGTTTAGGTCATGATACTCAATCCACTAAATGTTCATTGATTTTCTCTAGCACAAAATAATGTTTTCTCCCTGGAACTTACAAAGCAATATATTCACACTCTGCCATTTGCACCCTTTAACCCTGATATTCAATAATGCACATAGTTTTCTCCCCTATCACATTATTTTAAGGTGGCAGACCAATCTTATTATAATCTTTTCACTACTAAGTTAGAGCTTGGAAGAGAGTTAAAACTCAGTAAAATAATGAATGAAGGAATGAATTAATGAATGAATAAATGAGTGAATAAAAGAATTATGGTGTGGCAGATTTGAAGAGACCTTACAGGAAAACTATGTCCAAGAAATAAAAAGGACATAGCCCTGTCCTCCTGTAGTTAACAATTTAAGGATATGACGCAGATATGAACACAGTTGTGCAATAGAGGCAAGACTACAAACTTTACATATCAAAGCAAGATTAAAAGAGTTTTAGGAAATATGATGCTCTAACATTTTGTTATATCTATTACTATTACTATACAGTATCAATTCTTACATGCTTCAAATGCAAGATTATTCTTGTGATAAAGCATAAACAATAAAACCTAAAACAAATGGCATATCTTTATAGTTCTTCTGTTCTCCTAAAGCTATTCCATTTTAATTTTTGTTGGGCCTTATAATTCTTCACTTATTAATGCTGGACTTATTAATAAATACCATACTATAGCCACAGATACATCCCCTCAATACAGCCATCTTCTTTGAGGGGTAAAATTATCAGTCTATTCCTTTGCAGAACTTCAAAGATATTTCTCATAAATGTATTATCTCTCCTGTGTATCCCATTATTCCATTGTAACTGTTACACCTATTTTTAACTCAATAGAAATTACTCCCGGTATTTTTGGGATGAAGGTAAGTAGAACAGCAAACTAGATAAGCTGTTGGAATTTGTCAAATATAATTTTCTACTTAAAAAACAATTTCTTATTGGAATTTAATCTTTACATTTATTTTACTAACATTCCAAAATATTAAAGCTTTCTGAAACATTAATATAAATATTAATTAATGTGGTAAATACATAATGAACTCTGACTACGTAAGAATTATGTTTGGAACATGAAGGTGAAAGATTTAATTGTTTAACTCCAGGTAACAAAAAAACAACAACAAAATTATATAACAAGAGTAGCTCACATAGATGTGACATTATGTTTAGAAAGTATTTGATAGCTGTTTCACATTAAATTGTGCACACACTAAGTGTCAGCCATGCCCAAGGACTTTATGTATATTATTTCACTTAATATTCAAACAACTCTGTTATCACTAAACCTGTTTTACAGACATTAACATTTTACTTTTAATACTCAATGTTTTAAAGTCAATAAGCAATGAAGTAAGAAAGCAGAAATCTTTCCAAACCCACAATGTCCATGTCTATATTAAAAAGAGGGTGTACAGTAAACATTATGTGAGATAGATCCTAAAATAATAGAAACTGGACACTACAGGAATTCAAAATAGGAAGAATTCATTTTCTCTTTCAGCATAGGGAGAAAGGCTTTATGTGAGTTAGTCCTTGAAGGACATATTTTGGTGGGAGATGAGTATATCTGTGAGTATATGTATGTATGTCTGTGTCTGTGAGTATACGTATGTGTGTCTGTGTGTATGTGTGTGTGTGTGTGTGCGCGCGCACACACAGGGCATGTGAGGGCAAAGGGTCAGAGGAGTCCATAGGGAGAGGGCAGGAGGTATCAGGGAGACGGATTATTGTATCTAGAGGAAACAGCATGAACAAAGTGCTCTCGAAAATAAATATAACTCATATTTGAAAATATTGGTAAGGTGACTTTAGACAATGAAGAATATACACATATATTAGGAGATAAGGCTGAAAAATAAAATTGGAATCTAATTGTGGAAAGTTTTCTGTGCCAGAACAAGCAATTTAGGTTGTATTCAGAAGGTGTCAGCGATATGGTGATAATTTTAGTCTGAGAAAAATAGCATCACAGAGGTAAAATATTATAATGAATGTGACAGTGATGTGTAGGATGATTCCAAGATACATGAGCCTGTGGCAGGAAAAGGAGGACACAGACTGGTGTGGGGAGGTTAGGGAGAATTAGGACTTGTTACATATTACAGTAGCTTAAAGGAATTTTATGTTCTATGTTGTTATTTGGTAAGTCATTGAGCTTCTAGAATTGTAGCTCATGTTCCTTAACTTCTATCTGAATCCCCTTTGGTATTCCAGCAAAGCTATGGGTTTTTCTGGAAAAAAAAAAAAAGGAAAAAAAAATTGAAGATACACATACATATAGTTTATGTCTTTAGGATTTATTGATTTTATGTAGTCATGGAAAGAGGCTCCAAATTAGTTAGTCTACAAAGGTCTTACCATTTCTAACATGGTGTAATTCTATCATCTTATGACTGAACTTGTGCATATTTGTTTCTGTTCTTTTTCTTTTTCCTTGAGCAAAAATACAGGGATTATCTGGATTTTTGAAACCTATTTTCCATTCCATTCTCTAAATACCATTACTAGGAATTCATTTATTTTTATAAATTCAGCTACCAAAAATCAGACCCAATCCCTCTGGTATTCTACTCATTCAAGCTTGGTTTCCTGGTCTCTATTAAAATCTCCTTATTTTCCATAGTTATTTCAAATTGAGAGCTATTAAGAGTCCTTGAGTCATCAAAAGAATATAAGAGCAATTATGAATAATAAACTTCATAAGAATTGCTCTGTCAGAGAGAGTTATTTAACAGTATACATTGTGGGAAGATACAAAAGGTATGTAACCCTGGTCTCTGTCACTGAGTGCTGAGGAATTTAAAAAGGAATGCTATGTGAATAGAGCAAGCAGAATTTCCTGCCATTGTTACAATGTATTAATAATGTCTTAGATTTAAATGTAATTTCAGCTAAATCACAATTACATTTCCCTTTCCCTGCAATAAAACAAAAAAATTGCTGCAGCTAAATGGATTGCTTTTGTTTTCTGCACAAATCTTCCCAACCATGGGAATTTTTTCTTTTCTTTTCTTTTCTTTCTTTCTTTTTCTTTTTTTTTTTTTTTGTTATTAAGGAAATAGTGGTCTACAACACTGTATATGATTTACGGGTATGAGATCACACACCTCAGATTATGTTACCACAACATTCCACCATCAAGGCTCCTCTTGGTCTTCCCCATATAGAATATTGGCCTACTCTACTTTGCTCTCCATCCTCCCCTTCCCCTCTGGCAGCCCTAATTCTGAAAGATTTCTAGGGTTTCTTATTGGCTTAGTTTCCACTGAGCCTTTGCTCTGTTTCCCTCTATTTCACATGCAAGTAACACCACCAGGTACTTGTCTTTCTCCTTCTCACTTTTTTGCTCAGCAGAGTCCCCTCCAGTTCCATACATGTTATTGCAAATAGGAAGAGTTCATCTTCTTTTATTGTTCAGTGGAATTGAGCCCAGAATGATTATCGATTGAAAAAGAAATTTGGTGAAAGAAAAGTTTAAAGTAAATGTATACCTGCAAGGATTTTTAGGTCTGAGTATGCCAATAAAAACTTCATTTCATGTTATTTAATAGTTTTCTTTAGTTTTGGATGTGTAGCAATTATAATGCTTGTATTTTTAATTCAAAATGTAGTTTAATACTAAAATATTTAGTCATAATCATAATTATTATACTTAAATATTGTTGCTATTTTTTTAAGTATACAACTTGAAAAGGAAATTTTCCTCAACAAGTACATTTGCAATGCCCACTATGTGATAATTGTTTTGACAAAATAAAAAAGCATCCTATCACTTAGACTAAATAATAGAATTATTCGAGTTATATAAAATATAGCCCAGTTTGATATTCATGATATATGATCATTCTCTAGCAATAGCTATGCAGACATTTTTATTAAATGCAATTTTGGTTTCTGAGAAATTCTAAGGCTCCAAAATAGAAATAAAGAAAATCCCATCAGGGAAGACTCCATTTCCATAACGTTCACCTAGACTTATACCTACATAGGGCTGGTTGACCCCTGGCCTCACTGGTTTCAAATCTCTATTTTGTCTGTTCAAATGTTTCTGTAGAGTAGAAATCTTACTCTGAAATTGTTCTCCAGAATTTATATGTTTTTCTGTGACCCAGGGTATTTCCTGTTATTTAATCTTTAAGCTAAATATGCCAAAAATGTTATTGATCAGCTATGAAATCTACATTCATGACCCATTATATCAATTATTAATTGTTCTAAAAAAGTTTTTAAGATATATGAAATGTCAATATTCTTATCTATGAGCTTAAAATACTTCACAGAATTTCTTTAAGAATTAAATGAGATATAAAGTATATTAACATAGAGGAGGATACTTAAATCAGACAGAAATTTAGTCCACACTAATTTTAATTATTTTAAGTACATTGTTAATGGTACACATTGAGATGATTACATGGTCATAATTCAGTTTCTGATAAAAATAGCTAATATCTATTAAGCAACTCAGTCAAGCATATTCCTCATGCTTTGTAGATATTTACTTTTATTCTTCCAATAACTATTCAAATAAATGTGATTATCCTAATTTTATAGTACAATTATGAGAAAGAGAAATATGAATTATCTTTCTCATACTAATTGCATATATCAGGGGCAGGTCATCTTTTAATAAAATCATTAATAAATAGAGGCATTTTAAAAACTAAAAATCTTTTACTTGCACTACACAACTGTGTTACTTTATTAATACACATCATAATAAAGTGTTATATATAATATATCTTAATTCACATTTGATTCCCTGTAGTTCATGAATATATTAGGCAGTGAATTACCCTTTACTGAATTGACCATGACTGATAACATTATATTTAAGAAATAGCCCTCTTGTTACACTGATAAAGATGAGAAGAAGGAATTAACACATTTCTAACTTTGCAAAAAAAAAAAGAAATACATGAAATCACTTTGTTTCTAAGTTTGTGAAAAGTTTGCATCAATTTATTCCTTGTCCTCCTAAAAACAACAGGGATATGCATACAGTTCTTACAGTGGGGTTAACTAGGATTTGCCCTCTAAATTAAAGGGACCTGAATTTATCTGGTTTCCCCAAACAAAGATCAGTGACATAATTCATCTGTTTTTTGTCATCATTAAAATTAATAGTATAAACCACAGAAAACAGAAAGCATATGTGTTCATACTTCATGCAGATTATGTTTTTAATAGAAGCTTAATTTGAGTTTATGCAGATATCACATACCTGTCATGATACAATTATTTAGCTATGAATGCTTGTTAAATCCCAAGGTATATGACAATGAAAGGGAAAATTCTATTTTGGTTAGAATGAGAAATTCCAGAACATGAACAATTTACTCAACAGTGTTTTGCCCCAGAGAGGCTTGGTAAAGTAAAATCAACAAATAAATTGATGGTCTATAATAAAAAGAGTTGGACAACTCATTTGATCGTTCCCTGTGTCTCCTGTGCTTTCTATGTCAAAACTGTTACTTTTTGCCATTTTATGATTTTATAAAACATCAGAATGCTTTTTATCTGCACCTGTGACGTTACCGCTATTATATCACATCTTTTTATAAATGTGTTTGTTAACATCCATGATTAGACCCCACTGGGAAATTTTATCAACCTAAATGTAAATATGTCAATAGAAAGGAGCATATGTACAATAAGAAGAATTGGAATCTACTCATATGGTTTCTCTATATTTCAAGATATTTTCATAGATACCATCTGGGAAGCAATGAGGCCAAAATAATAAACATTTTATTTATACCGAGCTTTATTTTCAAAAAACCTTGACATGAAAGTGTTGTCACACTCATGTGATATAAATGCATGGTTTGCTTTTAGCAAATTAGCAAAGATTTCAAACATAATTATTATTTTGGCAAAGAAATAGTGGGAAAGAGGCAATTCTTTGAATTCTTGGTGAGAAAATTAAGCTTTAGAGAATAATTTGGGAAACAGATTCTTTTCAAATGGTGGGTGTGGTATGGTAACATCTACCCCTAATATTTGATCCTATACATCCAAATCAAATACATATTGGTGTGTAAACCAATATTACCTCAACAACAAATAAACAAACATACAAACCACATGTTTTAACTTGATTGTTTTACTTCTGGAAATACATGCAAATGAAAAGGAAAAAAAATAAGAAAAAAATGTAAAGTAAGAAGAGATACATCATGGTATTTAGAATACTGGACAATAATTAAATGCTATTAGGAGGGCAATGGTAAATTACAACATAAAATTGATTATGGTGCCCATATCAAAACTAATGCTAATATTAAGTATGCTAAAATACCTGTAATTAATATTCCTCTTAAAATGCTATGGAGGCAAAACGTAGCAATTCAATAACTATGCAAACTGCATTAGATAGTACTTGAAGGAAATTGCATTAAAATATTAAGTCTCTATCTTATGTTACGTGGGTATTTTTCTCTATATTGTATAACCGAAATATATCTCTTCAAATTGTCAGTTATGGAGTCCCTCCAACCCAGAGAAAATGTTTTAGTTAGTTGACACAGGGTTTGGAAGTCTTCATCTTGAATGCAATTTCATGGGGCTTAAGAGTTTTCGTGTGACCAGCAAACGTTTCAGTTACTCTCTGTTCTTTTGTGTTTTCTTCCTTACCTTTTTATGCACTCTTTTTATGCACCTTACCTTTTATGCCACAATGGGCATTTGATTAGGGAAACCTTATAAACCACTGTAACTGACTTGATCACCAACAACTCCATTGCATTTATCGTCTAACAGTCCCCATTTTTCAGATTTAGTTCACCGAAGAACAAAGTCCTCAGAAGAACTAGGATCGTGCTTCCATAACTGATGACAAAACTTCTATAAGGTTTAACAATTAATCCTGGTTAAACTTAGAAACTAATGGAAACTTCAAAGTGATTTGAAATTCTTCGTCATAGCGTCACAAATCTCCATATTTCATTGAGTTTATGTATAACAATTTGATCTATAGATGCACTACTATTTAATAATAGCATATATTTATTTAGAATAAGTAGACTTTCCTAAATATTTATACCTAAGTTAACTGCATAGAAACCTTAAGAGGTGAACTTTAGTTGTGTCATTAAAAAATGCAAAACAGGCAGAATAATCCTTAGAAAGTAAGGATCCAAACACTGGGTCACTTCTTTTACTTTTGAACTAAAGATCATAGAGACATTCTATATAACATGTCAAGTTGACTTTTGGGTTGTTATTTCTAATATCTACATTAGTTAACACCTGAGCTATTTATAAATGATTCTTTCACACTGGTAGAAATCAGTTTTACCTATAAAATATTTTTGTTTTCAAATAAACAAAATTACATAATCTGGACTAAAACAAGCATATCTATATGGCTTACTAGAATGTTTGGTGCTGAAAATTAGCTACAACAGAAATTCACATGAACTAGACATGTATCTATTTCTAAATAACATTTTCAATTAGATAAAACATAATTGTTTATCCTAAATTACCTTAAGAGTAGTTGTAACTCAAATAAATCCTTACTCAATTTATGATCATTTACAATACTTAGAAAGATATTTTAATCCCTATCATTAAGAAATTTTAAACTTTAGATTTGTGGAGAATTTTGACACATATAAAGACAGAGTAGTAAAAATTAATTACTAAAAGTATGTAGGAGTACTTCCTACATACTTTGATATAGAAAGTACTCCTACATACTTGGATATACATATCCCTACATGCTTTGTTATGTTAAGTTCAAAACTAAGAGGTAGAATGTACCTTATACTTGTGGCATACTTAGAAAAATGGACTAGAGTGAACAATGAACTAATAAAACTATAGTAAAACTATAGTAAAATCTGTGTTTTCTAACTATCTAGGCAAGGTTGAACTAAAATAGTAACTGTCAACTATTTCCCAAATCTTTAGTTGATCAATGTTGATGGATAATACACATTACAATAAAAAATTCTCTAAATATATAGGCATGAAAATCAAAAAGTGGAAGAAAAATGAAGATTGAAAAAAGTTATGTTGGACTACTGATTATATATAAATATATGTATGATGTAAGTATGAATGTGCATATGTTTACCTAAACCTAAACCATACACATACATTCTATTATTTGACTTAAAGTGTTATTATTGCATATTAATATTTATACAAGTTATCATTATCATTACATATTTTAAAATAATTTTTAAGCATAATATTGAGTTTACAATTATTTCTACATTGACACACATGCAAACTGTAAAAGATATTTTGCAGGTTAACAGAAATTTATTTTCGAAATTATGAGATTGATTTAATTTTTTTAGTTTTAACTTCTGCACCTGTCCTTTTTTCTTCTCTCTAACTCTATTGAGAACAAATTTGAGATGACTTGCTTAATGTAGTAGAAGAAAAATATTGAAAAAAAGATTTTACCTTTGGGGTAGTTTTTCTGTTTGACTCAGTTTAATTTTAATGCTCTTGCCTTTAATACTATTTCATCATCATCTTAATTATCCATGGTACTGTTTTTTGCCGGCACACCCAGAGGCAAGAAATGCATGCTCTTGAAATAGTACAATAAATTATGTTTCATTCATTTTAAAATTGTGAATTACTAATTTGAACTGTAGTCTAGGTACAAAGGTACATAACAAAGAGTAATGGTAGGAAGTGGGAAGTGTAAAGAGCTCAAGATAATAACATAATTTAAATACTGAAGATGCCAAAATCTCAGAGCAGCCACTGATACCTGAAAAAGTACATATTCAAATCTTGTCTGAATTTCAAAAGATCACTTAAATATATATAAAACCAATTGCTAGTGCTCCTCATTACTGTGTCATCACAGTTATAATAGAAATAATAGTTTCATTCTCCTCAGAATGTGATATTAGAATTTAAACAGCAGGACACTTTTCTTTACAGAACTATATAAAAAACATTTTTAAAAAAAGGATTGCCAAAATGAAATCCAGGCACAGATTTGATGAAAATTGATTATGCACCATTATTGTAGTGTGGGTAAACCAAACCAAGAAACATTAGGTGTCAAAAAACAAACAAACAAACAACATTTTGTATAATAAACATATTTTTGGAAATATTTTCTATTTTAAAACGTATATAAATGGGCATTAAATGATGGGTCACTATACAAGAATATATAAAGCATTTATTTATGGCTATTTACCAATACAATTAACTAAATATTACTATAACTCACTAAACAACATAAGACTGCATTCTTTAAAAGTGTGTATATAGTAAATGTAAATAAAACCAAAATGATTACACAGTCACTAAGGGACAATCATGACTTCCAGATAGCTTAGATTTATCAGTTACTTTTTAAACATAATCTATCAAATAGATTAAAAACAATGAAAATCAGGGAGAATAAATCATTATTCAATATTTCAGTTTTAGAATACTTTCTACCTAATAAACCAGCCTTTTTCTTTGGCAATAGTGACAACCTCTAAAAGAAATTATTCTGTATACAAGCCACAGCTCTGGTATTGTTAGTAATGACCATATGCTTATTTTTGTTGACCTTTTTTAAGTTCAGGTCTCTACTTTACTAAGAATCAGTGATCATACAAGTGGTGGACATGTGGTAAACTTAAAGCCACTGACTATTTTGATGAAATGTCAGCTAGACTTATTTTAGCCATGATTCTCTATATCTTTTTCTTTCAACTGTAGTTCATTTACTTAACCTCATACTACAGATTGTTTTAATATGGCAAGGCATGTCACAGAGTACTAGAGTTTTGGATGAACAAAAAATGAACAAAAGAGTCCCCTGATGTTGTCAATTTGTTTGCAGGAGAAAAAAAAAAATGATTGCAAAGATCAGAAAATAACTCCCTATTGTTTCCTTCATCTTTGAAATTCCTGTCAATATTTTGAATAAATAAGAATACAACTATCAATAAAATAATATTGATGGACATAATATTGTTGGAAAATTATGTGTAACTACTGAATTCTGTATATTCTTTATAAATTTTCACTTAAAATATTCAAAAACAAAGAAGACCAAAGAGCTTGCTGGAAATTTGAATTGAGACAGCAAATTGACAAAAAAATGCATAGATGTTTCAGTGAAATTGCTTATGGAATGATCTGATTTTCCAATATTCCATAAATCTTAAAATGATATCCAAAATCCATTTTCTTTAGACTAATAGTGAATCTGTTCTCAAAAATAAATGAATTATTTTTTGTCTTAACAGATACAGACTGTTCAATATTTGGAAAATCTACTTGCAAGATGCTATTCACTTACATGTTTGCAGTGATAATATTATTAGGGGAAAAAGTTACAGTATGTGTTGAAAACTGAAGATATCATTGTAATATGATGCCTAACAATATGAGTTTCTGAAGGGATGTGAAGAATAAAGAATAAGAAATGTCATGTTAGTGAGAGGATGCTACATTAGCAATGAGACTTTTTGGCTAATGGCATCAATGTACTGTGTTGAAGTTTAGGAGAAGCAAAGGGAGGATGCGAGGGGGTGTTGTAGGAAATGAGAGCATAGACGTGGGAGGATATCACATTACAAAGAGCTTTCAAACTGACCATAAAATCTTAGACACCGTTTTAGGGGAGGGGGTGGTGGAATAACCGTGGGCTGGTATGAGGGTAATGAATGAACACAGAAGGAAATGAAGAACTGCCACAAGATCAGGAAAGGAGAAAATATGATAGGACCTAAGTTAAAGGATATCCTTAAACATGTGCTGCAGTTATAATCTATAGCACAAATGGAAATTATGAACATTTTTTTGCAGACAAAAGTCCAATAACATTTAATAGAGGACAATTAAAGGGTATGGAATAAACTTGTTGAAAATTTGTACCGGTCATTAATTTAATTTAATCTCAAGTACCCCCTTATAGTAGTCTAATTTTTTGTGTCTTCTTTAACCTTTTATTTATTTTTTTTAAAGATTTATTTATTTATACATACAGCTGGGGTACAGGCCAGAGGCGTGGAGTGGCGAGAGGCCTCACCAGAGACTGAGTGGGGAGCAGAACAGGCAGATCAGAAATACACTGCTGAGGGGAGCAGCGGGCGAGGCAGGAGAGGTCTGCCACACCATGCGGGATTCTCCCCGGCTGGGTGTCGAACCTGCATCGCTGCTGCCCACAGCTCTACAGCGCAGCGCTCAACCGCTGCACCACTGGGGAGGCCCTTCTTTAACCTTTTAAAAGGAACTGAAGCCTTCATTCTCCTTTAGTATTTTGTACCTCTCTCCCCCTCATTGGTCTTTAAAATGTAATTGAGACATAATGTAAAAGACACTTAGAAATTCTGACACCTCCAATTTTTTGGAACAGGGGAATACAACTGAATCTTAAATATATAGTCACCCCAGACTGGTGGACTTCCACAGATTTCTTTTCTTTTTTTGTCATTGCTTGGCACATTGTAATTGCTTCAACTCCTGAAGATAAGCTACAGCACAGGATCAAGGAAGAGGCTAGAACAATGCTGTTTTTCCTGTTTCTCCACCCTGTTGCGATTATAAATTCTCTGTGATAATTACACAGAGTTTGCTTCTACTGATGTGGCCATCACTGCTACCACTGCCTCCTTTGTCAGCCCTCTCTATGGTACCAAGGCAAGTGGAAAGCACAGGAAGACCATCGATGAGTGTCGCATACAAGAACATTCTTTAGAATTAGAGTGCCTGGCTCTGAGGCAGGACCTGTGCTCCGAAGTTTTACTCTGACTGGAATCTCCCTAAGGCTGCTCTCTCCCGTGTGACAGTAACATATAAACTCTTTACTTGTATTTTTATTGTTATTTTCATATCACCCTCATATTCTTCATAAATGAGCTATGAGGTAGATGTTATTTTCTTCAGTTCTCAGTGAAGGAGCTTGCCTATGCCCCAGGGGGTGCAAGTAATAAGTAACAGAGCTAGAATGTAAAATAATTATATGCACAGCCAAAGTATTATAATAGGAGATAGTAGGCTTAACTGCTCAGGTTGTTGCTACATGAAATTTATGATTTTTATAATTCACAGCAAAAATGATGTGGTTTGTGTACTGAGAAAATACTCTGGGAGGAAGGAACTATTATTTTAAATCTTGCTCTTCCCCAAGTTGTTGTAACTTGTTTCTTCATATGCTCAAAATGATAACCAGGGTCATGTGTAATAAGT
Organism: Scalopus aquaticus; assembly: GCA_004024925.1. Lineage (NCBI taxonomy): Eukaryota > Metazoa > Chordata > Mammalia > Eulipotyphla > Talpidae > Scalopus > Scalopus aquaticus. The sequence goes on from PVIJ01005261.1 coordinate 29,294, forward strand.
GTCAGGCCTGAGACAAAAAGGTAATTCTTGTTTTTTCAAAGGATTAATTGGGAAATATATTTTAAACCAGAAAGATGAATTTAACCAGTTGCAAAATTTGTTTTTCTTGCTGACCTACCCTCCCGTGAGTTTGAGTCAAATGGCACAGCTAACTATCACATGGAAGTCCTCTCTCACCGGGTCCCTTTTCCTCAATCACCCTTTCACATTAACACATATTACCCTTCCATATTAATATTTTATTCTCATTCTTCTACCTAAAGAATCACATTAGAATTGCTTTTCTTTTGCCAACTGTTTTTTTGTTTATTTTTTGTTCCTTGATATTTTCTGTAAATATGGAAATTCTGAGTGCCTATTTTAAGGTATGGATTTCAACTTTATTCTGTATTTTTTCCACCACTATCTCTATTAACTTTATCCTCATTGTTCTTCTACAGCTTGAACAAAAGTACTTTTGCTAGGGGTTCGTCTTTGCCTGTTTGCAGTTTATTTCTCCTTAATTATCACTGTAAACTTCAAAGTCATCACTGCCTCATTTATACCACAACTCCTCCTTTCTCCCTTCCATTCATTACCTGTGTAAGTGGAATGGTGCTCGTATATTCCTTTCCAATCCTGATCACAACAGAGTGGAAGGCAAACAACACACTGTCTATCCTCTTAACATTAGGGTTCAATAATCAAGTGAATTCTCTGAATGATTCCTCCAAATCTTGCCAATGAAATCATTTGCCACACATATTTAAAGCCTCAAACCATTCAATATGAGGATAGAAAACATGTCAAATTTATCTTTTAACTTCATATCCATAATTTTGATACATATTCGTAAAATGAGCTAGAAAAGGGGTTGAAATATGCTTGTAGACTAGAACAGTTTCATATCCCTAGGTAAATTCTAAGTTACTTGAGGGCAAAATAGTCGTCATACACAAGTCATTTCTATTTGCCAATGTCTGTGTGTTTTGTATGCTGATTGCACTTAAACTCTTTTTCACATATATTTAGAGATCTTCTATTATCCTTTGACTCTAAAATTGGACAGAGTTAGGGGAAAAGGTCATGAAATACATAATCCTTTTTATTTTCTCAACTTCCTGCCCAATAAGATGACAACCCTAAAAACAAAATGCTAGTTTGATAATTCAAAAATAAATAAGATATAACTATACTTTTGCTAGTGAGAAGACTGTTAGTGCTCTGAATGATCTGTCATGCCATTTTTTTGCAGGATCTGAAACAATAAAAATGGGTTTTTATTTGCCCAGAAATGCAAAGTTATTTGCTTAACTTTTAGAACTTACTCTAAAAGTAAAACTAGGCACTGAAGTAATAATCCTCCTAAGAGCCAATGATGATTCAATTTAGAGCTGTTAGGAAAAAGAATGCCACTTGTTGAAAAACTGCATGTAAACATTCATCACCAGCACTACTTTACAGCATGCTTTCAGAATAGTGTGAAATATTTCCTCTTTAAACAGAAACAGAATTTCAAGATTTTAGTTAAGTTATTAATTTGTTATTCTGCGTGCAATATAATATGCTTTATGTATGCTGCTATTAGCAAGAGTGGAACAAACATCACCTTAAAAAACCAAGATTTAGTAGCTGCAAATTCTTCAATAAGAGTATTTTAAACTTATAGGTACAAATCTATAAAAACTTGTCAATGATTAATATTTTGACAAATACTATACTTCAAATACTATTTCATAATAAAAATAGAGGATTTTAAAATTACTGATTTTAATTACTGCTTTTAATTACTGATTAAAAGCAATTATATCTATGTGGTCTTTAGTTTTCAATTGCTTGATGAAATGACACATATCTAAATCAAATAGTTATTCTATAATTTCAAATTAACTAAATATCTAATAAAATTGTACTCATTTCTTCAATGTAGTTATTTGTATATCTTATAGAATTCATTAAGGGGGTCACTTAGCAAATTGAACACCTCTTTTATAACAATGGTCAACAAATTTTTACAAAAGACGTTATTGAAATAAAATTAGTCATTCCTTATCAATTTGTATGTGCTCAAGACGAATATGACAGTCAAATTCTAATTTTAGCTCTAGGTTTTTTTTTGTAATTTGCAATAAATTGATGTTTAACATAACGAAATGCATGCCAATAGTAATAGGCCTATGGTTAATACCTGTAAAAAATCAATTCATAGACTACTTCTTAGATTTCTTCGCTTGTCTCTTGTACAGCTGTTCAGAAGTATCTCTGGGGAGTGGCCAGCAGTAGTCAGCCAGCATTGTAGTGGACCATTTTCCCTGGTATCTTCATTCCATTGATGTGATATCTTGATGAAAACGTTTGCCATACCACAGTTTTCAGGGAAGAAATCCAGACGGGAATGAAGGAAGTGGATCTTTAGAGACATATTGCAGCCAAGTTTCTGATACTGCATCAGCATGTCTTCTACTAGTTCCCTGTAGTTTTCTGCCCTAACATTCCCAAGAAAATTTGTCGACACTAGGCGAAAAGCATTCCATGCTTATTTCGCATCACCCTGCAGCAAGTTGTTGAACCGGTCATCTTTGAAGAGCTCTCGAATCTGAGGACCCACAAAAACTCCCTCTTTAATCTTTGCTTCCCTAAGTTGAGGAAATTTTTCATGCAGGCATTGGAAAGCTGGCGAGGTCCGGTCCATGGCTTTCATGAAATTCTTCATCAAACTTAGTTTGCTGTGAAGGGGTGGTAGCAGGATTTTGTGAGCCTCGACCAGAGCGGGGTGCTGGATATTCTTCTCCCCAACTGCCGCATTTTGTCTGCGAGTCCATTCCTCCGCAAGTAGTGAAATTTACTTGCTTGGCTATCCCACTCATATAAGAAACACATGTATTTTGTATATGCCCGCTGCAGTCCCATTAAAAGGGCAACTAGCTTCAAATCACAACAGACATGCCAGCTGTACTTGTTATACTCAATGGAATTCAGTAGCTGCTTGAACTTATCGTATGTCTCTTTCATGTGGACAGCATGCACTACTGGAATAGATGGAAGATGATTTCCATTGTGCAAAAGCACAGCCTTAAGACTCAGTTTCGAAAAGTCTAGAAATGGTCTCCATTCTGTGGGTCATGAGTGATTTCTAAGACATTCATGAGGCACTCAATATCAGAACAGATTATCAGAGTACTTTCCTTTCTGAAGAAAGGCTCTAACTGCTGGTGGCACTTTCGATATAAAGTAATCGTTACATCTTCTTCTAGAAGATTCCATCGTTGGAGTCTTGATGCTAGCAATTCTGCCTTGCTCTTGGATAAGCCCAAATCACGAGCCAGGTCATTTAGTTCTTCCTGTGTTAGTCTGTGTGGGGTTGACAAAGCACCACAGTGACAATCTGGATCACTCCATGTTGATGGAACAGGAGATGAACAGGTCGGCTCACCTTTGTCCTCATCAGATGAATCAAGAGAATATTCTGCTGGAGGTTCTGGAATAGGAAGTCCCTCACTATGTGGAACTGGTCTCAGTGCAGACGGAATGTTTGATTGGACTATTCTCGACTTCTTTTGCTTCGTTATTCTGCTGGAAAGAGGAGGAACCAAGTAGAAGTAACAGTCTTTTATGTGGTTGCTTGGTTCTCTCCACACCAGGGGGACTGCAAATGGCACTAATGGTCTTTTGCCATTTAACCACTGTGAAAGCTGTGTTGTACATGGAGCACAGCATATATGTGGGGCCCAAGGCTTGTCTTGGTCACCAACCTTGCATCTGAAGTCAAGATGATAAGCCTTCTTCACTTGAGAAGTGATACTTTTCTTCTGGTTGGCAAATGTCACTTCCCCACAAATAGAGCAGAAATTGTCCACACTATTAACACACTTTTGAGGCATTACTGTTCTGTATTGTGCCTAAATGGATAAAATAATAACAGTTCTATGCAACAGTAATTTAAACTGTCTCGCACAAAGTCTGAAATATTTTCAATGCTCAATCTTTCTGACAGGGCTTTATATAGTGCACTGCTTATATATCCTTACTTCAGCAGCCGCCTGGCAGTAGTATTATCAGAAAGTAGAATCAGAAAATGATGCAATCAACTCTGGATGATGTGTGCATGGTGGTATTGTGCAATGCGATGCAATATTACATCATTCTAGGCTGATTTAGGATGTTGTTGCAGTCCTACTGGACAAATTTACATGGTGAAACATAAAATGAATTATATGAAATATCTTCAAAATGAGAGCTAATGAAAAATGTTCAGGGTTATATTCATGTTAAGCACACCAAGATACTACAGATTAGGGCCTTTTAAAGTCAGTAATTATCTCAATGTTGACCAGTGTAATCAGTTCTAAAGAAACCTGTAAGTGAGAAAATAATACAAGTATTATAAAGGATTGTTCTCATTTTTGAGTTTCAGTGATGCTGTAAGTGGATATAGTTCTTGGATTTAAAGCTTGACTTGGAAAGAAGTTGATAAAAAGTTTGTAAGTAAAACCATGGAAGTTTAAGGACTGGATAAGTCTGTTTGAGTTTTATCATAGGGAAAAAAATCAACATGTGCTTTTAATAAAAATCTAGGCGCTGCTCAATCATGAGATAACATGCTTCTTCAAAGTTTGCTCCTTAAACAATGGGCAGATCATTTGCCTGAATATGCACAGGAGTAGTGTGCCATATGACAATAGCATGCTTTTTCTGCAGAGAGGAAAGATTCAACTGAATAAAAAGAGCAGGGACCATATACACAGAACTGAACAAACAGTGCAAACTGGCATTAAAGATTATATGCCCAAGCAAAAGAAATTAATCAAAATGGGTCCAAATCAATGCTATTAACTGATATTTTCCTATTGAAAACAATAATATTTAGAAATAATACTTTTAAGGTAATAACCATGCTGATCTCTGTGGTTATTCATTTGCTTAAATTAACAAATTGTCAAGTGTCTAGAATGTGTCAGACAGCATGCTGTAGAAAATTGTGTACACTATACATTTTTTATTTCACACCTAACCTGAAATGAAAACTCCCAAAATAAAAGCAAACACCTTATTATCCGTAGTGCTTAGCTGCGGAGATAGGAGGAAAATGAGAGAAATATATAATGTCACAATTCAAAATCTATTCAGCACAGCACTTTTCTATGTGAAACCCATCTGATCAATAGCCCTTTGAGGTAAAATTATATAAATGAGTCTTTGTTTTTCACTGGTTATTTTTTAGTTTCATTTTTGTTGGACTTAGGTTGTATTATAACATCTAAGTTTCAGGTGTTTGTTTTAAATGAAGTAACGTTGCTCTGTGGCATCAGATGTCATTCAGGGTATCTCTTCAGGGACTCTCACCACGTCACCCGTCACCGGGGCACCCATATCTAGCCAACACTGTGGGTAATCCAAAGTGGGTTCCTAAAAACTCAAACAGGCTTAGGGAAGATTGCTTTACTTTGATTCCATCTTTTAGGCAATACGTTTATACTTTCATTGTAATAAATATCCATAATTAATTGACTTATTAATGACTCGTAATGAAGAGCTTACTTTAGCCATTCTTGGTGTAGCAAAACCAGACAGTGATTTTCATTATAATACTCTTTTTCTAAACTACCAAGCAGTGTATAATTCTGAGATCCTTTATCTAGAAACCAAATCAGTAAGCTAGGAATGAAATTCAATCTGTAATTTTACAATGTTAGATTTTTTTTCCCAAAAGACAGACATACAAGTTGTAATTTTATGTAACTCTACACACACTCCACTCAATTCTAAAATCTGAATTCTAGTCAACCCACGTTTTATTCTCTGAGAGTATTAGTGAATTAATGCCTTACACTTGACAAATACATGCTATTCGCCAGAGAAAATTAAGCATCAAAGGAGAGTCTAGGGAAACTTGCTCCCTGTCAATCTGTCCAATCTCTGAAATATCTGATTGTTAAGCAGGATGTGTCATTTCTTGCCAATTAAATCATAATGTTAGAAGATAAAAGGCAATTCTTTTACCAAATAAAATTTACCTTTATTCTCAGCAAGCTTTAAATCGAAACTCAAACAATGGTATAGTTTTCTTATAATGGTAACTTCAGTTATTATCTTTCAAATGTTAGTGCGTACATATTTCTGCCTTTGCCTTTTACTTGGCTCCATTACCCTCTCACCTTAAAACTCCCACTTCCCTACACTGTCAAGAAATAAGCTGCTGTGGAACATCACATTGCTTATTTATTGCTTCCTGTGTGTCAGAGTGAACACAGAGTTTAACATAAATGTATGTTATGAGTGAAAGCACCCAGAGAATCTTTAAGTGTTATATCTGATTCAAGTATTGAAGGCTACAAAGAATTTCTATTCTATTTGAAAAAAAGGCTCAAAATAAAAATAAATATATTATTTACTATTTAACAGATTCAATTATTAACCCAATCCATTTTCCAAAATGGTGTTTTAGACATATTTCTTCTTTTTCTTCTTGCTTTTTATATTCCTTCCTTCTTTTTCTTTATCCTTTAAGTTAGGCCATGTATATTTTGCAATTATTATTTATTTGCTGACTTGCTATATCAGAACTATAACAACAGAATCACTTTCAGTGGCAGATCTCTATAAATGTCACTGTGAACATTTCATTTAAATCTGTTCTCTACTTAGAAGGATAAAATATATGAAGGATAAAACATATCCTTCATAGCATATGAAGTATATGAAGCATATGAAGGATAAAACAAGTATACCAACCAAAAATATCAAAAGTGCTAATATTTCAGTATAATTGTATGTAATCATTATGGATTATTTCTGACATTTGTTGGTGATATATGTCAAAAGTATAAAATGGCTCACATTGAAATATGGAGCTCCCGCAATTTTTTTAAAGACACTGGTGTTATTTATGTAAGTGTTAATCTGGCTGGGAATTTGTATTTCATGTTTCCATTCTAACTTGTATGCTGTGATTTTTTTGCACAGGAAAAACACAAGATTAATAATCTCTTGAGATTGAAGAAATGATCCTCAACAGGTCAGAGTTTATGATGTGAATCCAGCCTGCAAATATATACCCTATATCAGAACAATTCTCTAATTCCTGTTACAGGATTCATCACACCGTATCAATCTACTCACTGCCCCTTCACTGCTGTTGCTAGGAGAACAAAAATGATAGTAGTATTATCTATGATACAAAAGAATTTGGGGAAACTAGCTTTAAGGAAGTAATGCTTGAGTCAATTAGAAGAGATGATATGAATTTATTAAGATAAATATGCTAGGGAAGATCTTTCCAGAAAACAGAAACACTAAGAGTTAAGGCTTAGGAGAAGAGGAACTCAGAAAGAAAAAGAACTGAAAGAAGAAAAGGAACTCTGGAATGTTAGGCGAGTGTAAGAGAAGATTGTCTAAACAGGAATTAGAGATAGGAGACCAAAAAGCAGATTTCCTAATTTCTAGGATAATATCTGTGAGGGGCCTTCTTTAATCTGAGGTAAACGTTGCCATTTGCTTTCTGAGAATACTGTAGCTTCAGTGCGAAAAAGTAACTGGACAGGAGAAGTGGTGGGGATGACGAGAGTGGAGGGAGCAGCAGTATGAGAAATCAGAACATTATTTCATCAAGTGGAAACAACCATTTGTCTCAGTGACTTTTACAGTTCTGGGCTAGTGACCAGCAAAAGAGTCAGCTTTGTCTATTACACGCAAGCATGAACTTAAAGGCAAACATCTTTCTTTTTGTATTTCCTAAATACTTTATCACTACCACAAAGACCATGGTTCCTTGCCAATATTTTGCTCATCATTCACTTTCTCTGCCCTCAAAGACGACTCCCTTCCCTGAACTTAAATTATGAATATTTTCTAAAGTACTCCTTTTTTCTCTTATTGGCATTTTTAAGAAGTTGTGACCAATTCAAGATCAAGGTTTTTATGTAATTATTTTTCAAGGTTAAGGCTCTAATGTAATTATTTTACTCACTTGTATTCCAAAATATTATTATACATAAAATGATTGATATTCCCATGAGAGAATGTCACACACGTGCCAATGTGCATGTCATCTACCAGATATTAGGCTAAGATCAGCTGCTGTAACATTCAGAATTCCAGAAATTGCTAACTTATAGGAGAATGGGAGCTATATTTATAGTAACATAGTCTGATACCAATTCTAAAAACAAAACCAACAATAAAACCCTTTGGGACATAAAAACTTACAATGTCAGAGTCCCTCAAATTTATAAAATATTGATGAGTATATTTTTTGCTAGTTGTTTGTAATAGTTGAGTGGCAGACAAAGTGCCAGTAAATTTTATACATATCTATAAGTGATCCATCTCAAAACAATCACTTTTTAAAATAGATATTTAAGTTAAATGGAAAATCGACTAGCCTGTATTTATAAATACATGGTCAGACAGTCTAAATGAACTTACATGACATCTTCATAACTTTGTCTAAGATGTTGTCATCCACTATATATATAAACAAATATACATAATGCATATAATTTGTGTTATATTGAGTTTTGTAAAGGTATCAAAGTTGTATATATCTATCTTCTATAGAAATGCGTAAAAATAGGATATATGTGCATATGTATATATCTCTCCTATTAAAAACATTTGTAGAGAATGCACTACAGGAATTATAAATACTTTAAATATAAATAAAAGAATCTGTTATCTTTTTTTTCTAAATCAGACTTTATCTATTTGGATCTATTGAGGTCTGTGACTATAAATAACCTTGTTTCTGCATTTTATCTTTTACTTTTCTCATGCTCTTTGTCAACACTCTGTTCATTAAAACTTTTGTCTAACAGATGTTGCTTATTTCCCCTTTTACTCTTTCATGTTATTCAGGAGAGATCAAAGGGTTTAGTCATTCTTGTCCAGTGTATGCAGAGGTGTGTGGGTGAAATTTTGCATGATTCTTGTGTCTAGGTTGCTTTCCTAAAGTTTTCAATTATTTTCTTTTGATAATATGTGATATGTGTTGACTGCTTCAACTAATAAAAATCATCTAAAATCCAGCTACTTTCATGAGAATGAAAGGAAGCAGTATATAGTATTACCAACATTAAATTTTTATCTTTTGAAGAGGCAATTCATTCATTTTCAATAAGTGAATGTTACTTTTATGAAAGGAATCATAAAATTTCCCCCTGAAATTACATGATGCATTTTATAATCAGGCCCTAGATGCAAGATGAAAATAAAAGGAAAGACACCTAAATTTTAAAAAATAAATATCTAGCATTATATATTTAGTCACTGTGTTTTAATTTTGATGGGAATCTTATGTACAGTTTGAGATACATGGAAAAGTGTGGTTTTCATGTCATTTACACACTTGGCAGCAAGATAAAGACAATATAATGTAATGGAAAGGACTCTGAATTAACTGTCAGGAGAACTGAAATTCAGTTCAGTTTTCATCTTTAGTAGCCATGGGATTTGAGAATACTATTTAACAAATATAAGTTTAAATTTCCTGTAAAATGAAGGACAGGAATTAGAGGAGCTATACGGTAACTGTAAGCTGTATTATTTTATAAACATGTATGTTTGAACAAGAATTTTATGGAAATTGTGGTTACAGTTTAACTCTGTAAGTATAATTTTTCTAAAAGTAAGATATCAGGTATTGCTGAGTTTGTATTAAGCATAGTATTTGGCTTAGGTAGTTATGAGTATATCAAATTTTCCAACTTAAAATTTTTGAATAACGGTCTTTCAAATCAAATATTTTTCTTAGCATCATAGTTGAAAAATACTTTTCATTTCTGTCTTAGGAAATTATTAAAATTTTAACAAATACAAGGTAAAAAGCAAATAGGATCAGATCCCTTGTCATTCATATGGCAAATGCATTATTTCATTTTGTTTTTTTCATTTCACCTAAAGTCTATTTAATCTAGAGAGTGGACACTATGGATTTGCTGAGTTGTACTTTATAAATGATGTACATTATGTCACTTTTAGTTTTCTGAATGTCTATGGTAAAAAAATATAAATAATATTTTGCTTACCATTTATATAATATCCCCATTCCATTGTTGGGTATGCTTGATATAACTCATTCTAGATTTTTTTATATGTCTAAGTTATTGTGCATTTTAATATATGAACTTAAAAAGTCCATATTATTGCTAGTAAAAACCTGATGTAATGTCAAGGCAGTAACTAGGATTGCTATCTAGCATGACATAACCAAAGAAAAGGTATTGCTCCCTGCAAATCTTACGTTTCCCTTCAAGACTAGGCCAGCTAAGGGCAAGTGAATATGGGACACTATACATCTATCCATTCCAGGTTAAGCAATTTAAATATGAGGTAAGACAGCTATTAAATGCCAACAAAATATATATCAGAAGAGGAAAAGTTTGCCAGGATAAAAGCACTTAAAAGGAGCTTGAACTCTGGCATATATACAAAAACACATTTGCAACACTAGGAAGACCAGACTTCTCCCCTTTGTATAAGGCTTTGTGGTATTCTCAAATGAGGTAACTTGTTGAAATAGAAGTTAGTCTTGTACATTTTAATCAGTAACCTATTTTCATAAGTATATATGTATAATACATATTAAATAAGTGATTTTATCACAAGAGAAATCTTGAGTCTCTTCTTCATGAGGAGACTGGCCAGTTTAATGTCATCTCAGTGGCAGCAAAAGTCACACAATGAATCAGTGACAGACCTGTGAATTGATTTTAGATCCCATTAGACTCCCTTTTTAACCACTCAGCAATTCTTGAGATTGCTTTCAGTGCCCAAAGATGCACAATCAAATTAAAACGGTAGACTGGAAAATAAAAATAAAATAAAAATGGAAAGTAGTTATTCTCTGTGGTTTTATTTCTGACAATTTGAAATAATAATATTTGCCACATATAAATATGCAAATTTCAAGGTAGCATTCAGGTGCTAGTCCCCAGTTTTCTATCACTTATATAAGAATGGATTTAAATTACTAAAATATAGTAGTAAAATATGCAAAGATGGAAATAATTGTGTCAAATGACAACTGAAAGCCTGTGCCATTCAATTTTTTGGACAATAAAGGATGCCCCCTCCACATAATACATATTTTTCCAGATACTCTTGTTCTAGATGGAAATTCTAATTACTCGAATGTACAAAATTATATTTGCGTAAAACATTCTTTTTTTAGAACACGTCACATTAATATTTCAGTATATTTATAAGCAGAGAGAGCTTGATAAGACCCTTTACAAGGAAAGGAAAAAAATGGAATAATGATTATGCTAATGTTCTGTTATTGATAATATGTGTGGCGTATAAAATTATTTTCTGTTATTAGAGAGTCCAGAAATCTAAAAAATACCAGTATTCAGATTTTTCTGGGTTCTTAAGATATTACATGATGAAAATACTAAGTAAAAGCAAAAGGGCATACTACATTGCTAAACTTTCTTTGAAAGCATTGGAAAATGCATTCTTTTTTTACATTTTAAGAATCAATTTCAAATATATTTGAAGGTTTTGTTTATCTTTTTTAGTTCTTATTTTATATATATTTTATATCATTCTTTCTTTTTGTACAAAGTGTGCTTTCTCCTATCAGGTGTAGTCTCCATAGAATTCCCACCACCAATTCACCCCGCACCATCACCATAATCCCTTATGCTCTTCCCGCCCCTGTTTTGAACCCTCTCCCTTCCCCTCCCCTGCAGAATATTTCTGATTTACAGTTGCCTGTTATTTTTTTATTTATCTTTGCTCAAAATATATAAAGGGAATTTATAATAACAGAGAGTAATGGTTTCTGTGGGGCATCCTAGCACTCCTTTTACTGAAATATGACTCATTGATTATTTTGTTACCATATACTTTCAAAGGACTTCATGAATTTGCCACTGCCATGAAATTTTATCAAGTCACAAATTGTCATAATTTCAACATAAGGAAATTACTGCTTTTTTCAAGGAAGAGTTTAATAATGTAAGTCGTTACTCATTTTACTTAATATTCGATGTATTTTTTAAATATATATTTTATTGTTATTTATATCTTTTACATTTTATATTCCCCTTGGGTAACCCACCACCAATTCACCTGTGATCCATCTCCGTGGTCCCTTGTGTCCTTTTCTACTCCATTTTGTGCCCTTATCCTCCCCCCCCCCCCGCGCCAAATGTCTCTCTACTATTTGGTTTCTCTATAGTGCTGTTATAAGTGAAACCATTCGATATTTTTCTGTCTTTCTGGTTTGTTTCGCTGAACATGATAAATTCGATGTATTAAGAGTGCTTAAGCCTTACTATTAATAAGCACATAGTATATGTCGTTGACTACCTAAGGACTGTCTTTTTTTTTAAAGGTCTAATAATGTTTTTTTGTATGTATATACCTCATTTTCTTTATTCATTCATACATCAGTGGACATTTAGGTTGTCTCTATTTCTTGGCTATTGTGAATATTGCTGCAATGAATCTGAAGGCTATTATGTGAGATGCAATAAACCAGTCATAGAGCAAATGGAACATGATTCTACTTACAAGGAATCTAAAATAGACAAATTCATAGAGACAGAGGGTAGAATGGTGATTGCCAGGTTGGGAAAAATGGGTAATTGCTATTCAATAGGTATAAAATTGGCTCTGTAAGATGAAGACATTTTTGAAATCTGTTGTACCACATTGTCCTTCTAGTTAATAATACCTAATTGTGCAAGATAAAAAGCTAGTAGAGTAACTGATGTAGTATGTATTTTTAGTACAATAAAAAACAAATATTAAAACATAAGGCAGCATCGTACCAATGAGACCTTACTGGTAAGATACCAGATATATTATTTATGTCACTTGAAAGATCATATTTCATGATGATTATGAGAACAGATTTACTAGCTGTGTAACGACAGGCAATTTGTTGAACCTCTTCGAGGCTTGATTTCTTACATTGAAAAATGGAAATAACACTTTCATCATGAAATTGTGAAAATCAAATGATACGGTGTTAATAAAGCCATCAAATATGCCAACAGCTATGGTCACTAAGAGTAGAAATAATAATTAAAACAATTATAAAGACCAGTGATAGCAGGAGAAAACTAGGGAGAACAATTAATATTATTTTCATAAACATCACAGAAATAGCTTAAGCTATAATGTCATTATTACATTAAAAATAAAACATGATTTGATTTCTCATTTAAGTTCACTCTTTCTAACTACTACATATTATATCTTGCTTGTTTCTATTCAGCTTTTTGTTTGTTTTTTATTTTAATTTTTAAGCTAGGTATGTTTGAATTTAGTTATATAATCACACATGCATTACACAAAATAGCATTTTCTGAAATTACAACCATGCTTGTGTGATATACTATCATGAGAAACTCATATAACTTTGAATATAGTAGTCTGATGCTTTATGCACAACAAATTCAGCTTATTTGTAGACTCAGGAGTGAAAATTAAGTATGCACAAACTACAGTATGCTACAAAACAGGTTTGCCTTAATATCACAAAAGAATTGGAAAGATTTTTTTCCCACTGGAATGTTTAAACAGTGTCATGTCAGTTGTATGTCATTTTATAGTTTGTGTGATTAGGATGTCATTATGCTTCCTTGTTGTTTTCCTAAAATAATTGAAATATCTATTCAGCATCTTTTACTCATTATCTACCTCTGACCTCACAATTTCACATAACTCAACTTTGCTATATTCTCAAAATGGCTATATCTATGTGTCCATTCATTTCTGCTTCTCCCCATGCTTACACGAAAAAAAAATCTATTTCAAAACCAATGGTGGAAATAATAGTACTAGTATCTTTCTAAAATCTTGTGTAGCAATAAGACTTCTCTAAACTCAATTTCATCTTAATTTCTAAAACTCATGATATTCATTTAACATTGGGATATTTGCCATTTTCCCATTGATCTTTTATGTTTCTGTCCTTTAATTCATGTTCCAAGTCTTGACTACCTTCCACATAATATGTCAGCCACTCTTCCAAATCCAGTATAAATATGATGGCTTTTATTCACTTTACCAGACATTTCCTTATTTGCACTTATCAGCTCTTGCAAACTAAGCATACACTAAATAAACTCAAATAAAGACATGTCCTCCATTATCGCAGTTTTGATTTCTGTGGTTTATCTATGTTTAGCTGCAGTATGAACATATCATATACAATGTTATTTTGAGAGAGAGATTACATTCATACATCGCTCATCACAGTATATTTTTATAGTTGTTTTATTATTTGTTACTGTCTCTTACTGTGCCTAATTTATGAGTTAAACTTTATCATAGATACAGCATAGATACATATGAAAATGAAAAAGTATATATATAGGGTTTGGTATGATCTATTATTTCAGACATCTACATCTGGAGGTCCTGAAACTATCCCTTGCAGATAAGAAGTGTCTACCTATGGGACTAAATATTTTACTTAATCCTCTAAATCGAAATTAATGATTTTAATCCCATCTCTCCCAAAAGATGCTACTGGTACTTTCTTTTGAAAAAGCAGATTCTGAACACATACATAAACCACTTATTAGCATGCTTGCCTCAAGACCATTACAAAATACCCATGTAAGCCTTAATTTTCTCATCAGTAAAATGATAATAAGAATACCTAACTCATCAAGTTTTGGGGAGGTTAAGGTAATATATTTATAGCAGGTAGTATAAAAATAAAAATAGCTCAATAACTATTAGTTGCTGGGAGTATAATTGTTATTACTGATATTTTCACCAATTTCAAGTCAGATATTTATGTGTGAGTTCATTGAGGGCAGGTATTTGTGTTTATGTTCTGTGCCATTACTATTCTGACCTTGCTTAGAAAAAATACTTCTCATAGCTTTTTAAAGTCAACTATACCTCTACTGAGTCATTCATGTAAATACAAACTGTTTTCAGAGTCACCTGCACATAGGGTATAGCAGGTGAGCAGGTCTTTAACTACAAATCTGAAGAAATCTAAACATATATGTTAGGCCTTCATTATTTCCTAGTAGTCCTTCAAATCCATTTAATAAATAAAATCTTTATTCCAGAAGATTTGGTTTTCTCATTATGTCTTTTTCCTTTTCACCTAGGTGCTAGTCTCATCATATGCTGATTCTCATCACCAGTCTTTGCTATTTCTACTTCCCCAGCTCTCACCCTGTTTGAACTGACTCATCATGCAATGCTGTGATCCAGCCTCACCTTCCCTATGAGGCTACAATTGATGGCTCTCCCATTCTACCCCATGGATTTGTTCTTTATAGGTCTTATTGTATTTATAGTCAGTACAGTCAAACACGCCTTACAATTTATATAATGGTCTATTTGCATAGTCTACTATAATTACATATGTTGGCTTTTACAGCAAGATAGTTCAAGATACATAAGAACATGTGGTGCTTTCCACATGAATCTGAAGTAGAAATTTACAGTTTGACACAAAAAAATCTAATCACATCATATTCACCTCAGTATCCAGGAAAAACAGTGTTTTTCCCGCTTTTCTCCTGAAAATAAGGAACTTCTCTACATATTTATAAATTGATGAGTAACAGTAGACAGCATACAATACTAGAACTTTTACCATAAAAGGATCTGAAAAACTAACATCATGTTCAAACCACAGCACATTTGTAAAACAATGCTTTGTTCTCCCTCCTGAAGTTCAGTTGTGCAATATGTAGAATTACTATTCTTGAGTTAATTCTAATGACTAGATCCCATGAAGCTATGGGGACAATGTTTCAGTAGGTAAATCTAAAATAGTTTAAGTGATATTATCATCAGTAACAAGTTAGATTTCAAGTATCAGATAGTTTCTTGCACAAATGCCAATGAGGATATGATGATCTCATTCTCATTGTATTATTGCTTTACCTTTGTGACTGGACTCTTCTATATGAGAGTTATGAGTCAATTGAGTTTCTGCAATGTGAGAATTGACTGAGTTGAGCTTTAAATGTAAAATGTACTCTGAATTTCCAGAGTAGTACAAAATAATAGAAATAGTACTAATATTATTGTACATTGAAATGATACTTTTTATATACTGAGTTAACTTATTATTAAAATTAATTTATTTTTCCTTTCTAATGTGGCTACCAGAATAATTAATAGTATATGTAGTTTGAATTATATTTCTATTGTACAAAGCTGATTAAAAACATCTTAATGTGGAATATAAAAAACAAGTTTAATCATGGATATTAATCCTAGCTCTACCATCAATACATAGTGACTTGGAGTTAATGAAGTCAATTTACACGACTAATTTAAAGATGCCAGTGTAGGAAAAGAGTGTCTATAGGTAATTGCTAATCTATTTATCAGCCCAAAGAGAATTTCTTGACATACTCCTAAAAATCATGTGATGTTTTTGATTATGAAATATGTATCCTATTCACTATTTTTTCTAATTTCAGGTTAGCTGATTCTAGCTTTGGAATATGATTGGCATGTTCAAAGTGGATGAAACATTCCCAGACAGTACAGCACAGTATTGAAAACCACGCAGACCGCATGTGCTGACTGCAGCAGTTGGGAGCCATAAGGAGCCCAAACCCACAAGCCACTACACTAGGGTAAGGGGACCATCTTCATATATGAATATAGGGAACAAGTGACTAGCTGCTTAAAAACCAACACAAGAACTCTTCTTAGTATGCCTCTGAGGTACCATGTAATGTAGATTTTCTAACAGTAATAAATTTATGAAATGATAAAGCTAAGTATATGTTCTTCATGGTACAATTAATTACCTATAAAAGAAAACCAAATACAATTGAAATGAGCAATAGTAATGCAGTCTGACAGTGATACTGTGGTATATCCTGATAAAAACCTTGCAACAAGAATGTGCTTTTAGCAATCAGAAATAATAGTCCTTAGGCTGGTAGCTCCTTTGTGCTATGGGAAGATTTAATTCTCTAATCACTTTTCTCTCTTTGAACTATACAAAATCTTCCTTCCAACAACTCACTCTGACCTTTCTTTCACCTTTGCTTGCCAGGCATACAGCATTTGAAATCAAGTCAAGCTTTGTTGTGTTCTCCTTAGCCCGAGAAAATTAACAGAGCCTTCTTAGCCCTCATGCAGTTCTAAACCCAAGCAAACAAGGACACTAAAACTTTAAAATTTTATATGATCATGAAGTAGCTATCCAAATAATTGAGAATGGATTTATATATATATATATATATATATATATATATATATATATATATATATATATATATTTTTTTTTTTTTTCATATTGTCATCAAAGTAAACCACATTTGCTCTTACCACATTTGATTCATGTCAGTATGGCTAGTTAGGTATACACTGTCTTCTGTAGAAATTGTGATTAAGTGTGAAGAAATCACCAAGAAATTCTGACTTTTTCTACCCAGGTTAGATTACTACAAAGTAAATACATACTACAATGTATGAGTGAAGAAAGACGGAAAGGCGGTCAACTGCACAAAAGTAACTCCCCATGTTTTTTTAAGATACCTAATTTCTGCTTTAGTATTTTCACCTTTGAAATAAACTCATGTTCTACTGGGCTAAATACCATAATATATTAAAAGAGATATCTGAATTATGGGGTTAGATTAGATATGCACATTAGTCAATAGAGAACTAGCTACTACTTTAATAGCATTTTGGCCTTGGGGATTGTTACTAAGAGTTTTGAATCAAAGTTTTCCATAAAAATATTCTTATTCTCGGTGGAAGGGAAGAATCAGTGAAAGCATTTTACTTTATATCCACATGCATTTTTTGTCATTGTAGAAATGACCTTAATAACGACTACTGAAAGTCACAGAAATTTATTAATGTCCTTTTTGTTCTGTCATAATTGAGGTCACAACATCATGAGAGTATTCAGAGTTATTATTTTTCAACTCACATTTAGGCCCAACTTTTTTTAGATTTCCTGCACATTATATAGAAAAAAAACCCATTTAGAATATAAGAAAACAGTCAGAGACTTCTTTGAAAAGCTATACTCTTCCTAAATTCATACATTTTTTAATTAACAGATGTAAATTTGAAGGGGAAATACCATATTCAATCAGCCATTTGGGAATTGTCTGTCTCTTAAGGATGAGTTATATTTTTCATTTGAATGGCAAGGAGGCTGAGAGCTTAAACCCAAAAGTCATCTGTATTCTAGCACTGTGATCTCTGCATCATTCCTTCTGTTAACTCTGCATGCATTTTTATGATAAACACACACATGTGTATGAAGTATGTGACCTCACTGGCAGTTATCTGCAGTGTCAAGTAGTACTGGCAGATTCCCAAGAATTGATTGACGTACAACTTATAGAACTGCAGTTAATTAATATGTCTACCAATTCCCAAAAGTACTACAGGAAACAGAAAATCTGTTTAATATAGCAATCAATGACAATCTGTGTGTGGTCAGAAGACATTCAATATACAGTGAGAGTAGATTTAAGAATACAGTATTTAGGAATGTAAATATTGCTGTTAAATATTAGGAGAGTGAAACAAGGTCTATTTTCATAACTAGAACACTAATTGAAAGGGTTATGATAATGATCATCATTTAAAAGGAATTAGTAATTTCTTCCCAAAAAGAGCGGAGACAATGAAATGATGAAGGGAGTCTTGATTGGATGGTTTCATATGCTTGTGTGCTGGGCGTGGCATTTTAAAATATACCTGAAGAGGTATAAGATGAATGTATACATCTAAATTATATAAAGTATTATAAATCACTGACTTCAAGAAAAATAATACAGTTATAAAAAAGATGTGATACCTTTACTTCTGTGGTATTCAGCCATTTGGAATATTAAGTCCATAATGTCATTTTTTATGAATGGATTTCAACAATCTTTTGAACTTGATATAAGCCAATTAATTATTTTACTTTAAAAAATTTTGTGTGGGTATACTTTTTAAATTGTAATATTTGGATACCCCCATCAGGTATTACTATGTAGGTATTACCACCCATCACTAAATCACCTATAGTCCACCACCAAAGTCAATTGAGCTTCCTTCCCTCTTTATTCTTAACACCCCCCTCCCAGCCCCCACCTTGGTCCTTCAGTTCTATAGTCAGATTTTGAGGATTAGTTTTAAAGCTTGTCTTTATCTTACTCTTAATTTATTTACTTTATATTTCACATATTAGTTACATCCTGGTCTTTATCCTTTTAACTTACTTCACTTAGAATTATCCTTTATAGCTCCATCCATGTTGCCACAAATGAAAATAATTTTTAATTTTTGTGATTGCTGAAGAATATTTCATTGAGTATATATACCACACCTTGATCCATTCAACTGTTTTTGGGCACTTAGGTGGTTTCCATAATTTAGCTATACTAAGTAGCACTACAATAAACATGGGAGTGCAAGTTTCCTTTAAAATTAGTGCTTTTGAATTCTATGAGTAGATGCTGAGGAGTGGAATTGCTGGGTTGAATGGCAGATCTACTTTTAATGTTTTGAGATACCTCCATACTGTTTTCGATAAGGACTGGGCCAGTATGCATTTCCACCAGCAATATAGGAGGGTTCCCTTTTCTCAGCATCCTTGCCATTACTTATTGTTTCTGGTCTTTTTGATATGGGCCATTCTCGCAGATGTGAGGTGGTATCTTGTTGTGGTTCTTGTTTGCATTTCCCTAATGCTAAATGACGGTGAACATTGTTTCATGTGCTTATTTGCAGTCTGTAGGTTTTCTTTGAAGAAGTGTCTGCTCAGTTCTTCTGCCATTTTTTGATTGGGCTATTTATTTTGTTTTTGTAGAGTTTTATGAGTTCTTTGTGTCCTTGATATTAGTCCTTTGTTAGATGTATGGTATGCAAGTATTTTCTTCCGTTCAGTGCAGTTAGATAATGAATTATTTTAAAGGAAAAACACTGCAAAGGAAAAATTGAATCCAAAATGTCCATAAAAATCATGATAAAAGCAAAAAGTTTTCATACTAAAGTTACTTGTTTTATATATATATGTATATATATATACATACACACACATACACACATACACACATACACATATATACACACATATATATGCAGATATAAACACATATAAATATGTACACACACACACATAGTGTCTCTCTCTATATATAGTCTCTCTCTCTCTATATATATATAGTCTCTCTCTATATATATATAGATCTATATATAGATCTATATAGTTAGAAAAAAAATAGTTTTCTAACTACTGTCCAGTCTCTCTCTCTCTCTCTACACACACACAGTCTCTCTCTCTATATATATATTTAGTCTCTCTCTATATCTATCTATCTATCTGTCTATCTATCCATCTATCTATCTATATAGATAGATAGATATAGATCTATATAGAGATCTCTATATAGATATCTATCTAGATATCTATCTATATAGATAGATAGATATCTATATAGAGATACATAGATCTATATAGAGATCTCTATATAGATCTGTATCTAACTATATATAGATCTATCTAGATAGATCTAATACTAGATATTGAGACTATAAATATATATATATATATATATATATATATAGAGAGAGAGAGAGAGAGAGAGAGACTATACATATATATAGAGAGACTGTGTGTGTATGTGTGTGTGGAGAGAGAGAGAGAGAGAGAGAGAGACTGGACAGTAGTTAGAAAACTATTTTGTTATTTTATGTAGTATGGGGCAGGTAGACAGAAAAATAAACAAGCTACTTCATTTTACTAGACTCTAAGAGAAAGATGTTTCCACATTCTACTTGAGAAGTTACCCTTGTGCATACAAGTTACTAAATTCAAATTTCATGAGTGTTTATGAATTCTAATCACAAAATCATGGCCTCAGTCCTGATTGCTATTTTATTTCTTACTTATTCAATCTTTTCACTATTGTCATTCTTTCCTTTGGCTGTATGAAGAACACATTGCCTCTTTTATTAAACTTCCAACAGTATCACTGTTTAAATCCAAAAACAGTATTTTAAGTATCAGTATAGATCAATTTGACACAGATTCTCTCTTAAGGCAGCTTAAGCACTGAAAATTAAATTTTATGTCGTCTAGACAAGCTATCTTGATAATATCTTTTCCAGAATTTCCTAGGTTGACTGTCTAGACTGCTCCAAATTCCCCAGGTAATTGTATAATCATCTTCCCTATGACCTCATAGCTCAATATATAGCTGCCATGCAAATCAAGATCACTAAGCTTCTAAAGGAATGCAGAGGCTCGGTGTTTCAGTCTTAGGAAAATACTAATACCACCTCAAAGGAGATCATAAAGGAAGCTTTATTCATTTATTTCAATGGAGAAAATGGCCTCCTCTACTTTCCTGGCTCCAGAACCCATAATTCTCCATTCTCCCCCCTACCCATAAGACCACTATGAATAGTTGATGATTTGAGATGGAAATATACTACAAACTATACTAAACTGCAACTTCAAAAAGGAAAAATGTTGACTTTTTTAAGATATAGGAACATTATATGGTGTTTTAATTTAAATGGCCATCAAGATCATCTCAGCATTTTAAAATTAGGAAAATAAGCAAAGTGCAGAATCACCTGACAACAGTGCAAGTCCCATGCAGTAATTTACAACTTTTGATGAAGGGACGTATGTTTGAGAGACAAGGTGACAATTACTAACATGAAAGAAAGCAAAGGTTTTCAAACTGAGATGTAAATTTATATTTTTAAACAACTGACTTTTTTTCCCAGCACCTACTACCTACTAAACAATGTTAAATCTGTCCATAGCCTTATGAGGTAAAGACCATCCTCAGTACCACTCTACCTCAGAAACAGAGAGAGAGAAAGAAATTTGCTTGCTCTAAATCAAGCATCTGTACTCACTGAGGTCTAAAAAACACCCTGAAATCTGAGACCAAAGACTTGGTTTTAACAATGACAGAGCTGGAACTCTGAATTTCCATTGCAAAAAAAAAAAAAAAAGTTATCTGGTCAAGACCTGCTAAGGTTAGAAGGCAGTGGAGGTATTAAGTCAGCTTCTCCCTTAAAATGTAGATATTAAGGATCAACGATCCTCACATTATGTTTTACACATTATGAGAGTCTCAGTGAAGTTAAGTAATTTTCCCAGTGTTCGCCATTAAGTAAGTCGTAGAACAAGCTCAAAAGGAGCTGTCGGCAGCAGCGATGCGAGTTCGAGGCCCGGCCGGGGAGATTCCCACATGGCGCGGCAGACCTCTCCTGCCTCGCCCGCTGCTCCCCTCAGCAGTGTATTTCGGCCAATCTGCCTGTTCTGCTCCCCACTCTGTCTCTGGTGAACCCTCTCGCCGCCCCACACCTCTGGCCTGTACCCCAGCTTGTATGTACAAATAAAATAAATCTTTAAAAAAAAAAAAAAGTCATATGTGTCACCAGAGTGCATGTCGTTTCCACCAGCTTTGCTAGCTCAACTCTCCTGACCTGCTGCCCTATATAGCACAGAGCCAGCACATGTAACAAGAGCAGGAAGATGTGAAGGGAGTTGTCTGCAGTTATTTCCAGGCTATAGAAAAGAGGAACTATCACTCAGGGCCCACGTTTCAAAACACTTGTTTATAGGAAATAGCTGAGGAGGAAGCAAAGTGGGAGAGATTTATCCAAAAGGAGCTAAAATCTCCAGGCACCTATGGAAAAATGATGCCTAATTTTGTTAACATGAAACAATCCACTTAAGTAGAATTGCCTTTTCTTAATTTTCATTTCAATTTCTTGAATATGGTAACAAGTACAGTGTATGTGCTGATATGAAAGAGAAGGAGGAAGGGTGTGGCAGAGACGTGATGAGGGAGCTTGCCTAAATTAATGAGACCTTGGGAAAGTGTTATAACATTCCCAGATTCATCAAGAAACTAGTATTTGTGTTTAATCTAGAAAGCATATAGTCTAGAAGTCACCTTCTTTTAAAAAGTAGGCACAACACTATTTTGATTCTAAGTCTCGAGTTCAAAGAACATATTTGTATTACTTTAGGTTCCTTAAACCATTTTAAAGAGAAAGTCTATAATTTCAGTTATAAAAAAAAGTGGCTAACATGTAAATTATATTTTACTCTTTAGGATACAAGCAATATCCTCCAAACAAATTTTTTTATTTGTTGAGTATTTCTGAATCCCAATTTGGAAAGAGACTGCCACAAATGATTTTCTCATCACATGAATATTTTTGTTCTTCTTAGGATCTTCAGCCAAGAAATAAAAAAAGGCATGTGATTGAAGGCTATTGGCAAATACAGTTCACAGAGCTGCTTTCAACATTAGTAACTTTTCCTATAAATATTTCCGTAATTTCAGATTTTATTAAAATTTACCTGTTCAATGTCCTCACTAAATTTTCTCATTATATATCTTTTAGGAGCAAAACATTAATTAAATATTTTTTTCTTTTTCATACTGCCAAACAAATAGCCAAAAATATAAATTCAAAGCTTAGCTGAGCAAGAACACAAATGTGAATAATTTAGGGCAAATGAGAGATCGGATAATTATGCACATGTATGACATCCTTTCTTAATCCCTAGGCAGAAGAAAACAACTGGGGTGGCAGACACTTCTGGTTGAGGATGGGCGTGGAGGGGCAAGCTGGCAATACACAAATGAAGGAGAAAACAGTCACATCCAGCCTGCTGACAGCTGCTGCACATGCAAAATGGATTGGCCTCTGTAAGCCAGGGCGAAACCAAATGCTCTCTTCCTTCTTTCCTCCTGTTCCAGAGTTATTGTTGAGTGATGGTCTCATTCTTTTTTGGACTCACAGACCAAAATTCATAATAGCACCCGAATTTGAAGTAGGTTCCACTGAATAGCAAACCAGAAGCTAAATGAGCTCAAGAAATTAGTAATGAAGCATTTGAATAGGACCGGGTCAGGGACAAACACCATTTTTTAAAAGCCCGTTTTACCTCAGGATGATGTCCAATTTCAATGTAGGTGCAAATTGGATGAAAAGCCCCCGTTCCACAGGCGTACAAGTGGGTCTGATTATAAGCCTTAAGCACCTTGATGAAATTAGCACATTCTTTCTGCAAGACAAAAGGAAACCAGTGAGTTCTAGCAGTCAGCATGACTGAGATATCCTCTAGGGTGCAAGGCATGCTTGAACAGATTTCTTTTCTTTGGTGTCCTTTTCACAACATTTTTAGAGCTTATTATTCTATTGTTTGCTCATATTATTACATGAACTAAAAATATAGAAGTTCTTACTCTTTAGGAGGTTAAATGTAATATTCTCGTTTATAAATCTCTGTTAAAACATTGTGCAATTTACTTATACAAAAGTGGCTTGAGGTTGCTTTTATAAATTGAGGCAGCATTAGTTTATAAAACTATGTTTCGGTTGTGCAACTTTATACTGTGACATCTGCATGTATTACACTATGATCACCATTAAATGATTTAAGAAAAAGAAAAAAGAATATAGATAACCAATAATAGTTAAGTTTTCTAAATAAGAGAGGAATAATAAATTATTTGATTAATTAATGAATTTTCTAAGCAATACAGTGGCAAAAATTTCTTTGCAAAGATCAACTTTGAGTTTAATTTTAGAAAATAAAACAAAAATAAAATATAAAATCTATTAAACATGAAGTTTATTTTTTTAATATAATATTTATTTTTGTTATTCGTATCTTTTACATTATTATGTATTCCCATAAGTTACCACCACCTGTTCACCTGTGGAGCCATCACCATAGTCCTCCGTGCTCCCCTCCTCCCCCCTTTTGAGCCCTTCCCCTCCCCTCCTTCCCTGCTGAATGTTGCTTTCTTATTTGGCTCCCCTATATTCTTGTTATAAGTGAAACCATTCGATATTTTTCTCTTTCTTTCTGGCTTATTTCACTGATCATGATCCCCTCTAGGTCCATCCATAAACATGAAGTTTAAATGTCATTAGTAACCCATCATGATGGGCATTGACTGTGAACTTCATTTGTGCTGCTTGCAGATCCTAAGAAAATAGAGCTGCCTCCTTCAGCTTCACTCAGCCTCAAAGGCAACTGGGGTATATTTAACATGAGAGAGAGAATTTGGCAGAGTTGGAATACCTGTAGATTGAAGGGTAATTTGTATAATGTCTATAAGGAATTAATAACTATTTTGAGGAGGTTCATAGACATCCTAAACCCCAATATGGATCCCCTGTCCCACAAGCCATGGATCTCAGTTAAAGAAAAAGTAGTTAGAAGAGGAAATTCTAGTCGCGTCTTACTGTTTATAGAGTTTAGATATTCCTGTCATTTTATTTCCCAACTAAAATATCACCTAAGAAATAAAATGGATAGAGCTATTTATATTCTTTCTAGATATCTTATTATAAACTGTAGATCCTGTGAAAGAAAATATTTTTCTGTAAACAGATATAAATCATAGTAGTTTGTTCCTGTTAAGGAAAAATCTGGGAAGAAAAAAGAATCAATATTCAGAATAAAGATTGCATAACTTTATTGCCAAATAATCCAAAGCAGAAAAGACACACATTCCATAAAATATTTTAAATAGAGGCATTCTTATTACTATAACTATGAAAAGAAAAACTCAAATTATCAAGATAGGTCATAAATAAAATGCTCTAGTCTATGCACCATATCACAAATCTTAAAAATTGAATACATATAGTAGAAAATACGAATTCTTCATGGAATGCAAAACATTCATTTTGAATACTCCTATGTTAAATAATAAAAACTGCATTGACATTTATTTTATTATTGATCATCATCAGAGACTTTTAAAAAGTTTTGTGGTTTTGCCCATAAATGTTTCAAATTAAAATCAATTATGTAACCATACATGCAAATAAAGATCAAAAGCAGGCTATAGGCAAGCAATAATGGCAACCACTGCAGAGAATTGGTCTGGTCCTGGAGCCTCCAAGGGTGTTTCACCCCCAAAGGGAGCCTCTGACATGTGGCTTTTCAAGCATTTGGACTTACGTAGACAGTTGGAGTTTCTAATTGAATGCTATGATAACTTAAGTATATTTCCACATGACATTTGTAGTCTGTGGCTGCAACTGATGATTTTGGTCTTAATTCTACTCCCCAATAAAATAAAGGGCAGACTACCAACCTTAAGCAGAATAACTGATATTTAAATTATAACAATTGCTTTATATCATCGTTGATTTTTCTAGGATGAAACCTAAGTATGAAATCTAAGTATGTGCTATAAATGCATTGTCCCAAGTTGAATTCCATCAACTTAAAGTAAAATGTAAAACTTCCAAGCTATGGTTCCTCATGCTTTCTTAACATGTGCTGAGTTTAGGGAAGTAACAAAAATAAACATCGAATTTTTCCCATAGTTTTGCTACTTAGATCCTGAATCTTTTTCTTTTGTCTGGTATGGTATCAGACATATAAATTAAACTCAGAAATCAACTGATTTTGCAAGTTGCTGTGAAGAAACATTCCATATGTTACAGGGTGTGTGGAGCTCACCTCTGTTTCGCTTAGCACAGGGCACCAACTCGGTAAAACTGTGAAACACATATAACTTAACTTTCAATGCTTTTAACAACAAATTCCTAATTCTGTAAGTTTCCCCTCCTTCCCAAGGAAACGGCAGGGATGTTGGGCATAGGAAACAGGTTGTGGAGTGGGAAACATCTGATAAACTCATTTACAAATGAGGCATTCATGGGGTCTTACCCAAAGGATTTATCTGTACTTTCAAGAAAATTCAATCACTTACAAAGAAGTCATTTTTAGAAAATGGTTTTCATGGTCTCTCTCACCTTCAAACAGGAAGGTGGCCACACAGTCTTTGCTTTTACGTAAAGACAGTCTTTCTCATTGTGGACTCAATTTTATAGCACTCAAGATTGTAAATAACCAGTTCCTGCACCGTATGTTGACACCAAGAAGTTGGCCGTGTATATTTATTGGTAAGCAAAAGAACATTCTAATAAACAATAGCGGCAGACCCAGATGGACGCCTTGTGCATGTAAGAAAAGAATAGGGTTTCCGGTTGCCCGTGATGCCTGTAAACACGCGCCCGCGGTTCTGAAGACAAACCCGAAGTCTCTAATCCCCTCGGGAGCACCTTAGCCTATTCCACAGATATGGGAATAAACTTTCCACAATACAAAAAGAAGGAAATATCAAATATGACTATGGAGACTTGTGAACACAAAGGAAGGCTCCTATCACCTCTGCAACTGTTAGATTGGATCATTGATTAGCAATAATTAATAACCGAGCACCTCTCAGGTCTTAAAAATTTGGAATTGGGTCACACTAAATATCATAATTTTAATTTATTCTCTATTAAGTGTCAGTGAAGAGCCACTGTAATATTCCTCTGCAGAGCTGCTGGAAGAAAGCAATGACAGGACTATAGCTGTGAAATCTGGCAAATGATTCTACTGAGAATGCTGATAAGGGAGTGGATCTGTGCTACAAAGCAATAGACCCACCCTATTGGCCTGAGGCCTGGAATGATCCCATTCATTTCCCCACTGAACTCTCCCAGTTGGCAGCAGGCTGTATTGTTGCCATGCCCAGGGGCTGACTCAATATTATTTGGAAGAGGAGGTTGATGCAAATGGAATGGAGAGAAATCTCTTGGTCTTACCATGTGTTTTAAGACACTGAGAATGAGACAAAGAAGTGGCAGGAAATACCTTCAAAATTGGTTAAAAGACTGTGAGGAAATTCATCCACAGCAATGAAGGAGGAGGGTACAGTGAATTAGAGAAATGGACAGAGAAGAAGCAAAAAGTTGAAAGAGGCATTGCTAGTAAAGATTTGTTCCTTAAACAGAAAACCTACATAAAAGAGTATTACTCCTGTCATTCACTTGCTTCATTCTCTAGCTTGTTGCTGTTGCCAAGGTTTGTGAGTGTTCCAAAACAGGATATTCATTTTATTTGGAAGCAGCCTGGACTTTCCGCTAAAAAAGAAGGAAGTGTGGCAGCAAAAAGGAAACACACTTCACACATTTCTGCTCTAGGGAGACAGAAGAAGCATGTTTCTGACCTTTTCTTGAACCATGATGATTCTTAAAACTCAGAATGTAATGTACTTTTTGGCATGATACTACTGCACTGCTTTGCTCAGCACTGGAGGATTTACAACGTAATAAAGAGAGTGTAATCAGTTCAAAATGGATTCATTTTTCAAACCTTGATCCTTTTTGGAATTTAAGTTGATATACACAGAGAAGTTTAGCAACAAGTTGGCTTCCCAAGAGTCAGGCAACCATACCGATCTCTTATTTTACTGAAATGCACTCCAGACCAACAGCATTATAAATTGCTAACTTAGCCTAGAAGTAAAAGCAAAGGTAGTTATAAACCAGCGAGCCCCAGGGCCACACCTGAGCAGCAACGATTCATCATCCCTAGTGACAAACCGTTTGCACTTGTTTTTTAAAGCATTTTTAGTGCTTTCAGATGAAATGGACAGAGGAATTACACATAGAGATATTAGCCTAGAAAAATAAATGAGAAAGAAAATGCCTACCCCTAGAAAAAAGATGTAGGAGCCAAGCACAAGTGATTCAAAAACAAACATTACAAATATGTAGCACTGATTAAACTGTGTTACACAGACTTTTCCCGGACGGTTACAAAAATAAAGTCCATCCATCTGTCAAAACAACTGCTCCATGCATGAAAATTCAAACAGAATAGAGGTGTTTTTAACTAACTTCCAATAATTATACTTTCTACAAAAGATTATAATTTACCTCCAATTCCAATTACCTCCTTGCATGTTCTTAAATTATGGATGGAACAGTGATATTTTACTCTAAATAAGAGAAGAGAAAAAAGAAGAGAAATCTGTGAAGATGAACAATTTCTATTCAAATATATTCCATTTATGATTAAATCAAACAACTTGTTCTGGTTCAAATATAAATCAGCCCAAAATGAATGGGTATAGTATAACATTGCCTTGGGTCATTGAACATTCATTTAAAAGGGGTAAAAATGTCTCTATCCCCTTAGTTTTTGTAGAAATATTTGATTGTATAACCTAACAGCTGGGAAAGCAAAGGAAGCCTTTTCCTATCATGATGGGTGGATACATTTCTGCATGAAAATCCATTAATAAGCTTAATTCCTGAAGTTAATCTGCTGACTTTCTTATTCTCTGGTCAATTTATTTGGCAAGCTAGCTGAATACTAGAATCTTTGTGCCAAAGCAGTAATCCGTGAGATTGTTCCTGTCACTCATTCCAACTCTTTCTCTGTTTAAGCTGTTCCATACTTACATGGCAATAATTTTTGTCTTTTTTTCTTTTAACACTGTGTGATTACAGCTGTGATCAGATCATCCACACTCATGTCTTTCTAAGACCTCAGCATTCACTAAGGATGTTACAAATCTCTTCTTCAAAGAGATATCTAATAAGACTAAGATTTAACTTTGTTTTAATTATATTACCTTTCTAGTGTTGAATTTGTGACATCGGATTTCTTAATATTTGCCTTTTGAAATGGTGACTAGCTTGTTCTGACCATTTTGAGAGACATTTTTACCTTCACTATTAAAAAGAACAATGGCATAATAAAACCAATTGACCCACTTTAACACTTTGTTTTAACTTTAGAGGATGTTTTTAGAATACCGGTTCAACAGGGACAACAAAATTGGAGTTATTTTATGACTAGTTGTTTAAGTATATAGGTCTATGCATACTCACTGAACTGTATCACATTTAAACTTATGATGCATGAAAATTTGAAAAGTGGCATGAATGGTCTTATGGACTCAATGAAGAATCCTGCACAAGGTTACCAAATCATTTTACTTAAATGCTCATTTCACTTAAGTGTGCCATTTGACTTTTTTTCCACCTCTAGATTGACTATTTGTTTTGAAGTTCTCAAAATACTGCTTAGAATCTATAAACATTTTTCTTTCAAATTACTAGAAACTTTCAAACTTTGGTCAAAAATGATTATTCACATAGGCAAAAACTGTCCAATGGGATTCCATTCTACTCTTTAAAGGAGCCCTGAATGATTTTGCTTTGAAATTCTTTATGAACCAGAAGATACCTACTTTGTGGCTTATATTTTATTTTATATTTTGTGGTATATTAATTAAATATAACATTTACACTATTCATTGGCATTATTAGTTTGTATTGATTATGTGTTCAACATACCCTTTCTCATTCTTAACTGAAATGAATGCACGCAATTGTAAAATATGTGAAATTAATTCAAATACTTTTCCTACCAAAGCACGAGAACTATTAAGTAGTCAAAATCCTGACTCTCATTTCAATAATGACATTCTGTGATTTCCAAATTATAAAAATATGTATTTGTTCATTAGAATTTGTTCAATACATTTCTCATGAAGTTTTAGTCCTCTCACAGTGGAGGACTATAAATTATAATCACTCTTGTAATCAAACTGGTAAATGGAAAGAATCATTGTTTCAAATGGCAAATACAGCAACTGTGCCCCAATAGCTGTCACAGAAATATACTATTTCTATTTTGAAACACTGGAACTGCATTTCTTACAATTCCTTCCATATGAATTAGTGAAAATTGGCCATAAGATAACTCTGCATGACATTTTGGCGGCAGAAGTTAATCCGCAACCATAACATTTGCAAAGCATTCTAACCCGATGTCTACTTTGTTAACAGCCACCTTATTAACATGGATCCATAGCTGGGCCCCACAGAACTTAGCTTCCATCAAATCTCATTCTTCAATTTCTATAAGACCTAGTCCTGGTCCTTGCACATCCCATAGCAAAAGGCACCAGGTTCTGGTGTTGGCCACATATATCATCAAAGTGGGAAGTAATGAAAGACAGATATCGGGCCTACTTTGTCCTATGAGTTCCAGTTTTTACTTGTGGATTTCAGTTTATCCTTGTTCTTCTCTCTTCATGTGCAGCTTTTCTTACCTGCTTCCATTCTGGTGACCAACGGTGATTTTAGGTATAATAGCTATCTCAGAATACTCTACCATAGATTTCTTCAGCAGCTCCCACTGCTGCATGAACTCTAGTACCTATAGTCAAATCCCTTTCTCCTTAACACTCACCCAGGTTCTGGTCTCTGGTCAAACCATAACTAATAAAAAAGGTACATATTGCTATCAAAAAATAGCTCATTTTAATACGTAAGGTAAGAGGAACATAGATTTGACCCTTGTAAAAGAAAAATAAAGAAAATGACAGGGTTGTAGTTGATAATTTTATTATCTTCTAAATATGAATGGGTCCTCCATCTTAAATTAATTAGACTTAATTTTATATTTATATTCATATTATCATATTTATAATAATTCAGTTTCTTTCAAATATAATACTAAAAGTCTATTTTTCAGTTTCACATATGCACACTATTTAATATCCTGTATCATATACATACATAATATATTTTATATATTTAGCACCTAATTTGAATGCAATTATGAGAAACTTCAAGAATATGATCTGTTCTGAACACAAAAAACTAAAAACATAATTAAGATTCTCCTAGTGTCAAATGTTTACAGATACCAAAATTTTGCATTCTTTTTCCCTTACCACCCTAAACAGCACAGTAAATAGAAACACGTAAAAATTAAATGATTTAAATAGAAATTTTGGGGAATTTTGTGATGTTCGGTGAATACAAGGGTCATTTTGTTTATTGCCACATATTTTAAACAAATTAAAGGAAAAAAAAACAGTCAAAAGCTAACCACATTATTTTCCCCTTGAGGCATATATAAGAAAGATATTCCCACATCTATGATAAGTCAAAAATGAGTACAAATCCAGTCATGAAATCATCAAGCACATGAAAGTGCAGAATGCCGGTTAGAAAGTATAAGTCAGTTGGACCAACCTTCTAACTATGTATTCAGAAGATAGTGGCCAAAATCTTTTTCCCACTTGAACTGTCCGATGCATTCTAATGAACTTTACAGTGTAGAAAATGTTTCATATTGTACTCTAAAATTATGTACATCACGAGTGAAATATGGTGTCCAACCAAATCTCAATAGTAAATTGTTAACCCATGCCAAATATTTACGAATCATTTCCATCATTTAGAATGTAATTTAAATTTACAATAAAAAGAGACACAATTCATGTAATGTTTTATGTAATGTTTCTATTGTAAGTAATCATCTTACCTTGCAGATATAACCTTAAAATTCCTTTAACTTTTAATCTAGAATTTAAAAGACACTAAAACAAATAAACACAAAATCTAAATTTATGTATATTACACTTGGTATATAGCAATTCAGACACAATATCATTATATTTTGCTTTATTAGTCAAATGTAACAATTAAAATTTGCATAACACCTAATATCTAAAATTACTTTAATGCAAAAAGCTTAATTTTTCTATGTATCTCTTACCAAAGGTACTAAACTTTGTTTTTAAAAGACATGTGTCTCTTACAGCCAAAATGAGTTGCCTAAATGAATCAACATAAATGACGTATTTAGAATAATACCCTCTGTAAGGGTTAGCTGTTAGTACTTCTGAGTGCTGAATTTAAATTATAATATTCAGTTCAGTTTATTTAATGTTAACCCCAAGTATAAATGCCTATATAAACTTGTGTATATATGCTCATTTCTGTGACATTTAATGACAGTTTTAATAAGACAACCTCAACAAAAATCAGTTGTCCGTATACCTAAAGCATTATCAATTTCACCATAGGAGCCATATTTAAAATAGAATAAATTAACCATAGTCTTCATTTGTTAGGTAATCCAAAATGCCAACAAAAAATTGTAATAGAGCAGCTCCCTCGCTGCGATCTATTGAAAGTCAGCCCTCGACTCAAGGGTTTGTAAAAAAAAAAAAAAAAAAAAAGAAAAGAAAAAAGAAAACAAAAAAAAAGAAAAAAATTGTAATAGATATTGTCAAAAACTATAAAGACTATGATTTTTCCTGTGTGTGTGTGTGTGTAGAACTGGGGTATAGGCCAAAGGTGTGTGTATGGGGTGGTGGTGGTGAGAGGATTCACCAGAGAGAGTGGGGAACAGAACAGGCAGATCTACTGAAATACACTGCTGAGGGCAGCAGTAGCGGGCCACACAGGACAGGTTTGCTATGCTATATGTGGGTTAGCTCCTTAGCCGGAGATTGAACCCAGGCTGTGAAAGTGACAGTGCTGACACTGAACCCAGAGGCCACGAGGGAGGCCAGCTTTTTCCTACTTGTAAGCTAACATCTATAGCTTCATGGCAGCTGAAGAAGATATAAGAGACCTGGGTCAGAGATGAAGGACTTAATTACACATAGATAACAATATACAGAGTATTAACATTTCTCATGCCAATTTCCCAAGTTTGAATTCCAGTATTCCCACTGGGCACTAAGAAGAGTGTGAGGTGACCCCCTGCAGATGTGAGTTGCAATGTAAGTGAAGAACCCCGGGTTAAGGGAACCTGAATATTTTATAATAGTCATAAATATACTGGCCATTACACATTGAGGAAGCTATTATATTCATTGTGCTGGGCAGTAAGCATACCTGTACTTGTCCCAGAAGGAGACACTAGCTCTACTTCTCATTGATATTTGCAAACCAACTTTTGTATTTCAACAGAGACACAACCTTGAAGTATATTCACTGCACAAATATCCTAACAATAGTCTACAAAATAAGTAGTCAGTGCCTCTGTTCATCAGATGTGCAGAAGTGTGAGAAACCTATGAAAGATTATCTGTCAAAAATATATATCAGAGTTTTGAGATTGAATGTAAACATCATTTTTATAGAATCAGGAGGTAATTCTAACCACTTATATAATAATTTTTAGTCAGGTCTTGAAGTTCCAAAAATAAAGAGAAAAAATTAAAGTTCGTGTCAATTCTGACCTTTGGGAAAGTAAATAGAATTCAAGGTCTAATGTGCATTATGGGCTGTGCTGAATCTTACATGCATTAGTAGCTTTAATTTCTCAATTTCATCCACTTGGCAAAAATTAGTGTTGTTGAGTTTCTGCAATTTGAACCATGATACTCTTGCAGACATGTTATATATATAATATATCATAGCAATAAGATATAGATAACAACTAAAGACAAAATACGTCCCAAAATTCAGGTGCATGATACTATACTTTGAAATGTATCCAAGGGAGATTTTATGAGAATCTGCTTTTTTTGTTCATCTCAGATGGTTGAAATTTTGATTTCCAATGATGTTCAAAATATTTCTAACAGTCATACGGTTGCCATTTGGTTTTACTGAAACTTAGTGCAAAGAGAGATACTTTAGTAGGATAAACAAAGAAGATTCAGCGAGCTATTGATTTGAAACAGATTCTTTTTACCAGCTTAGCATGTATTCCATTTTCATTTGCAAAACAGGGTCAAGGAAGTTAATACTTTAACATAAATGCTATTGTGAATAACAAAGTTCATTTTAAGCATTATAAAAATATCAAAAATGAAAGCAAAGGTAGGTAATAGCTTCAGAATGGATATATCTGAATTGTATTTATTTGCAGTCTCTGTCTAATAATGTTAAAGAGCACACTTTTTTTTCAAACTACAACTCTCAAGTAACAATTGAAAAATTTATGAGCTTTCCATTCCATATGAAATGCTGTAGCAATGAAAGGTTTGGAACCTATAACATGAAGAAAAGAAGGCACATCAGTAAATATCCTGTATATTCACTTCTACAAGAGAAAAATAAATGAATGAGAGAAGGGTGGTGGCTTGGTTGTAGATTTGGTGTTTCCACAAAATCTGTCTTTGTGGAATAGCTGCTTGATTTCCAGCTACTAATTTAGCATATGTATTTGTATAAAACTGAGCTGTAAGAAATGACCACCTGCATCATCCTCACTGCACAGGAATGGGGAAAGGGATAAATGTTCTGTTTGATGCTATGCTCAGTGACACAAGAGCTGCATAGGTCAGCCAGTGGCATGTCTGACTTCCTAGATAGCCATGCCTTCTTAGTCTCTTAACTAGATCTAAGAATGACCCACTGTCAAATATATGAAATGAGCCAATGTTTTGCCTTGCTTTTCCTTTATTTTCCTATTAAATCCTTGCAACAGAATCTAATATTAAGATTTTTCCCCAGGAGAGTATGTTTAAATAAAATTTGCATTCAGAGACCTTTCTGAGAATACAGTAAGACCAGTAGGGAAAGAGCACAGGTTATAGAAACCATGAAAAGCACTAAAGGAGGTTGTTAAGTTTACTTTTCTATAAACGTTCGGGTCAGCTCCTATCTTGGTTACAATTCTATTTTGGTGTCCTGATGGTGGCAAAAAGCACTCAAACTTCATTCTTGTGGTTTTCAGCCCACAAGAACTCTTAGAAAGGAATTACTGTCCATAAGTCACAACTGATTATCATTTATCCAAATACAGTAGAGAATTTCCATCAAACTGTTCATGATTTCTTTTGCAAGTCATGTGCTATGTGGAAAAAAAAATTTTTTTAAGTTTTTAAAAAACTTTTATTTTATATATAGTTTACATCATTCTTCCTTTTTGTACAATGTATGCTTTCCCCTGATGGTGCATGAGTGAACTGATGATGGGAATTGTATGGTGTCTACACATGAAAGGAAAAAATATTTTTACAATTAATCTTTCCTAGGATTATTTAAAAATTATTGGAAAAAATAATAATTACAATTATTTTTAAAATGTTTACCAAAAAATGTTACAAGTCAATTAACTGCTTGTTTCAAAATCATATATTATGAAAGAAAAGAAAAAAAATGGTTCTGTAAATTAGTCCAAAAATAGCTAAATAAAAGTCATGTATCCTATTTAAATGCACTGACTAAATATAAATTGAGGTGTATAAAGAGGATTACCTACAAAGTTCAAACAAACTTTAATAAAATGCATTATAAATGTATAAAATATACTTTGTCTAATAGATTAATGAAAAACAATGTTCAAGGAACAGTGGATTGCAAAAAATAACATTAAATATAATTTAGTATTTAGATGTTAAAAATTTCTAGTGTTTGGTTTTAATGTTTGTTTACACATAGAGAAAGAAGATTTTCCTTGAACTACAATACATGAAACTGTTACATTTTTCCTTTCATTAAAGAAGTGTTAATGAAGAGAAATCAAAATCTGCAACAAATAAATTTACTAACACAGAATGTAAAGGAATACCCAAAGCACAATCACTTAATTATGCTACATAATTAGTTGACTTTTGAAGAGATTAGCATGGCTAATACTGGGTTACATTAAACTTTCAAGACTTCATGTATCTCAATGCATACAAAATTCCCTTTTCTATCATAATGTCTGGGACATGATTTATAAATGTTCTGAATCTTTACTACAAGGTGCTATGAAATGATTAGTTGACATTAGTATCCTGTATCAAATGAAGCAAATGTCACCATGTGTCTTAATTCCATAAACCATGTATTTTTCTGTGAGCCTGGAAAATACAATAATGTTGCCCTTTCTCTTAGAGAGGAACTCTCTGAGGCCAAGACTAGAGTCACCCCTAGGTCACTGTGGGGATCATGACTTTATTGCATCAGTTGGACTAACTACATCTGGGCTAACACCAAAATCCCTCGGTGTCCAGACTCAACAGCCAATAGGGGAAGGGAGAAGAAGACATTCATGTAGGATCAGGCAAAGCACTGAGGTGAATTTTGGAAACTACAAACATAAAAATTCCGTTACTTTAGCAACTGAATGAGCTGATTCAATCATAAAATCTAATAAGATCAGTAACTGGCTTCAGTGCTTATTATAAAATCCAGGTAATTTGTTAGATGAGTATGGCTATCGTTTTCAATTTTCAAATTGAATTGAACTCAGAGCAGTGTGACACTGCAGTGGTAACGATTATTAAAAGGATCAAAGTGATTTCATTAATATTTTACTTAGAAATCACCTAAGCAACTCTATTATATAGCCAACAATAATAGCAATAAGATGTAAAGGTGCATGTAATATTAATAATTAAATATTAACATTTAATAGTTAATGTAATTTTGCATCACAACCTATGAAATAAATTCATTTGAGCTTGCTTGTGTCTTGAAGGAGTGCTGTGAGTTGGTTATTATTTTTACCTATAATATTGATGATCTCACAATAGATATTTATTCCAAACTCCATTTCTTCTTATCTATGTGTTCTAGGCAAATTCAAATCCATACATGTTACATGACACCAAAACCTCATCATAGATGGCCATTTTGCAATACAAATTTATTTAAGGAATGAATACATGGGAGGGAAGAAAGGATGGAGGGAAGAGGAGGGGGAATGGGAGAAAGGATACAGAAAGAAAAGACTAGGAATGAATGGGATAGAAAGAATAAGTAATTTAACCATGATCATTCAAATAGAAAAAAATTCATATTTATTCAAAAGAAATTCAAGAGGAATTAACATATGAAACTCAGTGTGCACAGAGAAGTTGATTTATTGAATATATATCTATATATTGCAAAATTGTCTTTTGTTAATTGTCTTTTGCATATATAAATAATCATAAGGAATATATTTTTGCTTTATTTAGGTCTATTGCTGTTTAACTCACTTTCTTCACATAAAACTTACAATGCTTCCCGTAAAAGTGTCAATGTGAAACATTAAATATTATTTTGTTCCTAAGGTATGACTAAGTTTATAAGAAAAACAAGGTATTTAATATAATACTGAACAATAATGTTGACAAGAGTAATAAATGGCTTGCACAATTACTAAAATAATTTACAATGACACTTACCAGGATATCTTTGCCTGCCCACTTGCATTCGTCTCTTCTGGTATATGATACTGGCCACACAATCTAAGTGCAGGAAAGAAACATTACTTTATGCCAAATAATTTCTCTAAGATATCCAACAGTAAAGTCTTTTAGAACAAGTTACTGACAGTAAGAAAATTCCATAAACTATTATGTGGCAGGCCCCAGTGAGGTTAGAGGCACATCAGTTGACTGGTATGAATGTAGATATTTGCTATCTACCCATAAAACTGCTGAGGAGAAGAGCTGAGCAATCACAAATCGACATGGCCAAAAATCTAAGCAGTATGGGATGGAAAGAACTGTAAAGCAGCTTGAAAGAGGGATGTCATCTTGACAGGATATGAGAATCCTGTAAAGAAAGGGAGATATAGATATAGAATGTAGATTATATTTTTTAAAATTAGCTGGTTGTTATCATGAAATAGTAATATTGAAATTTTAAAATGGGGCACTCTGGATCCGTTTTCCTAATCCAAATCTTAGCAGAACATGCTAGAAAGAGTAACTGACATGGCTAAAAAAACAAAACAAAACTTAGAAAGGTATTTTATTATTTTTTTTGAAAGAATGGAAAAAAAGATTGAGTGGCATTGTATACTTTGGGGAGCTAGACAAGGAAATAAAGAAGAAAGTAACTAACCCTAAAAATATCGTCCTCCTCACTGCAGGTAAAACTATGTAAGACCACATGAAACTAATTGTTTATGTTTTGTCTCTAATATTTGACCTTCATCCTTTGAGACATTTCTGTATTATATGAATATTGTGACAGTGGCAGATGAGCCACTGCACTAGTGGAGGTTCAGAGAACTATGGATGCATCACCTTCAACAATAGTAATGCAAATGTCCTCATGCACATTTTAATATAAAATTCCCCAGCTAACTTAAGCAATTTCAGTGACTCATCTCTGTTGTAGTGCAGAACAATTTGATTTTTTTATTTATCTTTCTATACTGTAACAGTTAATTTTAGGGAAAAAAAAAAAGTCAAATTTAAAAGAAAATCCAGAGATGGTGGCAGTTAATCATTCATGTATGCTAGAAAGCTTTTAACCTCAAAATGACTGATTATCATTCATTTGGAAACCACTAGATAATTCAAAACTTGGGCAAAGGCTGTGATATTCAATCTAGGGAATTAAAGATCAACACAACAACACATTTCTTAGAAAGCATTTAGGATATATTGAAATGACCTATGATGACATGACAAACATTACAAGTTCATGCGCAATTACAAAAATCCCTAGAAGTCCTTTCCTTGGATGTTCATTCACTTTTACCATTTTAGGCACCAAATTTATGTATTCTCTCTTTTTCATGGTTTTTTTTTTTTTTCTGTATGTCTGTGGGTGTAAAGTTTGCATTTAACTTGTTCCGCAAGTTTTTTTAAAATGTAGTGATATAATAAAAAATCCAAGAATAGCACATGTTTATCTTTAAAGTTAATATTATCCTGACTCTTGATTATAAGAGTGATTTCGGGCAGTTCTGTGCTACAGGGCCACAGTCCTATATTTATATTGGCTGTGGAAGGGGTAAGTGTTGTATTCTTATTTAAAGTTTTAAGTGGAAGAGAAAGTATAAAAATAGAAGAAAAAATATAAATATAAATTTTCTCTAGGACACAGTAATAATAATATATAGCAGAGCTAAGATTTACTGAACTCTATATTCAGTTTTCCAACTAGCTCTTGCAATAATCATGGATCAAAGCCTGATTTTTAAATCAAAAAGGCATATTGTTTTCTCATCATTACCTAGATTTTGATTATTGGTGTTGAGATAATATGGGTGTCCTTTTGTGATTTCTCTTTTATAGCAAATATTAATAAAACATACTCTTGAAACAATTCATGTTAAATTCTCTAACATTTAGAGTGGTGTGTGCTCTCAACTTTTCAGAGTTCCAGAGTTAGAAGATTTTTCTTAAAACTTAAAGATCTGGCATGAGTAAAGTAAGTCAAACAAATAAATTAATTAGAAACTGCTATTTGAAAGCAATTTAATAAGGGAAACTATTAGCCAGTGAAACATATATATATATACATATACACATGTTTATTTATATATATATTTATATATATAAATAAACATGTGTATATGTATATATTATATATGTATATATTATATATATTATATATATGTATATATTATATATAATATATATATATATGTTTCATTGGCTAATAGTTTCCCTTATTAAATTGCTTTCAGAAAGAGAGAGAGAGAGAGAGAGAGAGAGAGAGAGAGAGAGAGAGAGTCTGTTTTCAACAGTATCCATTTCCATGAAGGATAATTCTTAACTTTATGGTCAGATTTATTAATGCATTTCTCCTTTTCTTTTCTTTGCTCAGACATTTGTCAGTTAACTCACAAAGCCTAATATTTTTATCTTTATTCAAAGAGTTTCATGGTCTATTTTATACTTTCCCTTCTAAGTATAGTTATGCATCTAGTCACGGCAGCTCCTCTTACTCATGTTATTTAATATGTGTTTATGCCTTAAAGAGATTATACCCTTTTATCAATTTCAAGAATCTTTCCATTATTCTTCCAGACCCCAATGTATGTTTTTGTATCTAATAAGAATTGACTTAGAATTGAACTTTATCTTCATACATCTTGTCTTTACCTTTATGTTGGAAGATAATTATATTTTATGATATACTATAGAGTTCATAACAATGTAGATGCTTAGGAAAAAGTCTGTAAGTAATATTATATATAGGCTAAAAGAGCAATAATAGAAAAATACAGATATACAGATGTAAATTCTTAAGTGAATGGCGTTTGCTCTTAATAAAGAGTATGACAGGATTAAAATGTAATAATATGTTTGGAATGGGATGTTTTAAACTTAAGAAATATGTCTCCTATTATTAGCATAATGATTTGATACTTAAGGGCAAGAACTATAGAAATAATACTGTAACATTGGGGAAGTCAGTTAACAGTTAATTTAGTATATATTTCAAATCTAGTTTGTAGAAGACACTGTAATGCTTCCTAGACATACAAATGACTCTAGGATTTTTCTCACCATAAATAGTAAGTTGTCATATGACAATTTATGTCCTTTAAAATTTAGAGCCAATTGCATATCTAAAACAAATTCAGAAAAAAATGTTAAAGATATATTCTGAGGTGATATGTGCTCACACATTATCTATTTATAGTTATATATATTTATATTCATGTATCTATGAATTTTAGTGACAAAATGTCATAAATACTAGAAATTTTAACTGATAAATATTTTATAAAATATCACATTTTTCTTAATCATCTTAAATTTTCCATTTATTTTTATAAAGAACAGTTTCACTAAAGAACAAAATAAACCTACTTATTTTGTGATCATTAAAAAAGACCCTAAAATAAATATATATTTTTTATTTCAGTAAAACAAATGGTCAGTTTTCTTAAGTAATAGTTGACTTTAGGAAGACTGATATCATCTGAAGAGGTTAGAAATTGATTGAAAAATCAGAAAAAAAAATCAAGGTAATTTCTAAGTGCCATGTCTTAATTATAAAATATACCAGTAAGGGGGCCTCCCCGGTGGCGCAGCAGTTG
>PVIJ01005261.1:70647-106056 GCA_004024925.1 Scalopus aquaticus
CAGCAGCGGCGACGCGAGTTCGACGCCCGGCCAGGGAGAATCCCACATGGCGTGGCAGACCTCTCCTGCCTTGCCCGCTGCTCCCCTCAGCAGTGTATTTCTGCTCTGCCTGTTCTGCTACCTGCTCTGTCTCTGGCGAACCCTCTCGCCGCCCCATGCCTCTGGCCTGTACCCCAACTTGTATAAAAAAAAAAAAAAATACCAGTAAGGGCATTCCACTTTATATGACTATATGTAATGAATCAAATCTCTTTACATAGTCAGAATTTTAGTGTTTGGCTAATAAAGGAAGCTTTAGCGGTATACTCTATTAGAGATATGAATCAGTTTAAAACTTAAATTTTATTTTATCTCAAAAGCATCCTTCTCCAATCAGAAGATAATATTTTTATAATTCTGTTACTTTTAAAATTATTTTCCAATCTCTTACAACTCTACAGCCTTCAGTGTTATGGAAAAGGAAAACTAATATACATTAACACACAAGTGTGTGTACTCTAAAAAGCATGTAATACCAGCACTCTTGTGAAAGCTGTTCCATAAAGATCTTTGTTCTTCAGAAATCAAGACTAGAAATATTGTCTATGAAAAACTGGTTGACATAGAGTACAATACATAGACTCAGTAACACAATTTCTACTACTTTGTCAATTCATGTTTATTTTCCAAGTTTTTAACTTAATTAAATAAACCAGAAACATTATAAAGAATAAGGATAAAATATATAGATTGCTAGTGTCTAAATAACCACATTTGCAAAAATCTGACCCTGAAAATAGATTTTCCATATCAAGATGGTAAACATTTATTAGACATCCTATCTGGTGTAAAAGACCAGATAGGAAATATTTCAGTATTTGTGAGCCCAGTGATCTCCCTCATAACTACACTAATCTATCATTATAGAAAAAAACAAAGATAATCCATAAATAAATGAGTGTCAGTTCCAATAAACGTTATTTACAAATACAGGTGACATTCCAGACTAGGTGTGTATATAGTCATTGATGAACTCTGCATTTGCTTGTAATAGAAAGATGCACATTACATTAAATCAATTCGACAAATTTCTGTAACAGTTCAGTTATTTATGTTCATGTAGAAAAAACAATATAACTTTGGAAAGATAAGATGCAACCAGTATTTCCTGTAATGATAACTGAAAAAATATGGCTCTTTGCTTCATTTTTAGGGTTTACTACATGCATTGATTGTGACAGTCAAATCAATGCCTTATCTTTATTTGAAACTTGAAACATCAAAATGATTAACTGAATTTGTTTAGCTGTCACACAGTGCTAGAATTCTATATAACTTGTTTCAAAAGAACTACAATGCGTATATTAGAATGAAGATACCTTTTGATAATCCTTGATATTAACCAGGTTGAATGAAAATATGTGATCCTTTGCTCCAACATACAGTCTACTTCGTTCCTCATCCAAAAGGAAGGTATGATAACTGGAGCTGTTGGCCAAGCCATTGAAAGTGATCACATTGTTGGATTCCAACATTTCTGCAAGGTAACAAAACAAAACATTGGGTGTTAATGTGAGGTCTACATGAGCATAGGTGATTGGCACATGGTAGTCTGACTACTCCCTACTTTAGTTACTGATCAGTGACTACTCTTCATGGCACTAGAGACACACAGGGATCGATTCATTTACTCAATCTGATATACTCATGAGTCTGTTGATTTCTTACTCAAAATTAACACTTCTACAAAGAAAGAGAAATAGCTTTTCTATACAACTGGTTTGGTGAAATGTCATTGCATGCCAAGAATAGTCAGTATTGAAAAAAAAAAAATCTTGAATTTTACACAGACTTGTGTAGGTGATTTCACTTGCTCCAAGTCAACAGAGGGGCCAACAGAGCAGAGGTACTGTGGAGAAAACACTGTTTAGTACCCCAGGTTGCTTTAATCCTCTTTGTATTGAGGACTTTTGATATATTTTTTGGAACCATTAAAGTATTAAATTCACAATCTAACTCCTTTGTAATATTTGGAAACTGACAAATATTGAGAAGCTGACTAGGCTTTTAGGAAACATAAGTGAATTTTACTATCTGACCTGAATGTGTGATATTGCTATCATTTTCCAATTTACTTCTGCTGTGAACGAGCAAATACTGAACTTTTTTAAGTTAGCTTACATACACCCTACAAGAAATTATTATAGAATTGATTTCCTTGCAACATTTTATTTGAATTACTCTGTATAGCTTCCATCACAGTTTCTATTATTAATAATTTATATAGATGACTTATCTACCAGAATTAACATTCCCGCTTGCCAGGAAATGTATACTTTAAATCATATCTACGTAACTTTTAATACCGAAAACAATATAAATGTTTTAGAAATGTTATTATAGGGCCTCCCAGGTGGCACAGCGGTTAAGCGCTGCGCTGTGGAGCTGTCGGCAGCAGCGACGCGAGTTCGATGCCCGGCCAGGGAGAATCCCACATGGCGCGGCAGACCTCTCCTGCCTTGCCCGCTGCTCCCCTCAGCAGTGTATTTCTGATCTGCCTGTTCTGCTCCCCGCTCCGTCTCTGGTGAACCCTCTCACTGCCCCAAGTCTTTGGCCTCTACCCCAGCTTGTATGTATAAATAAAAAAAATTTTAAAAAAAAATGTTATTATACCATATTGTGTAGGGACTAATCACATGAAAAACAGAACTGTATGTATTCAGTACAGATGTACCATCAGAGGCCTAACAACACAGTATATATTTTGGATCAGTAGTTTGTTGAAGTTTGACTTTAATTATCGTAATAGCAGAGAGGCCAATCTATAGCTACCTGGGTATACTTAGACAAGTAAAAAAAAAAAAGCTCAAGGTAATTAAAGGCAGAATCATTTAAGAGATACAGGGTGGATTTTGGAAATGCATATGAGCTATGTAAGGGAGCACTAAGCATCAAGAGCAAAAAGTTATAGGAAAACAACTTGAAAATAGAATCATTTAGTTACAGATAAAAATACAAGTGTCACTGCAGTACTCAATGTACTAGATAAGAATACTAGGATAAGTTCCTTATGCTACCTGGACCTGTGTATTTGGAAGATGGGGTTAACAGTATGTCTTCAAAGAGCTATGTTGAAGTGAAATTCAATAATTCATATAAAGAACCTAAAACAATAGTTGGTATAGTAAGTTCTCAAAGGTCTCCTGCTGGTATAGGTAAAGGTTAAATATTAGTATGTTCAATCTTCTTGACCAAAAGTAGCAAATTAAGGTATAGATGGAGCAGACTGAAAAAAACAAACAAAAAAAACCTTACCTATCTTGCCAAATGCACTGACACGTTAACACCAGCAATTTTATATGGTAAAGGAATCAGTAAGACAAGTGATATGCTTCTTTATTTACATTAATATTAAATGTAATGCTGATTTTAAGAACAGTGAAGTCTTGTTTGCCAATTTCTATATCCTGAATTTTAAATAAAAATGACTTTCTATTATCACAATTATAAACAATGAAAATATTCATCCA
Organism: Scalopus aquaticus; assembly: GCA_004024925.1. Lineage (NCBI taxonomy): Eukaryota > Metazoa > Chordata > Mammalia > Eulipotyphla > Talpidae > Scalopus > Scalopus aquaticus. Next base: position 74,157 of record PVIJ01005261.1, read on the forward strand.
ATTGAAGTATGTCACATGCTGAATTACGTAAATTAATTAGTTCAGTAAGAATTATTAATTCCCAGTTATAGAAATATTAAAGAGAAGTCCTTAGTGGCTTATATATCAAATAAGTCTGGATACAAACCACAGTTTAAAAAATGTTACTGCTGGACCATTTCATTAAACAAAAAGACAGTATTTTCCTGGAGTATGAATTACCAGCTGTTTTTCATTGCTTTCTAATGTTCTTAATTTTGCATCATTATTCATTTGCTCCAGTTTCTTTAGATGTTTCTTTCTATCAGAGACCTTTTACAAAGCTGGGTAACTGAGAGAGGAGTCTTTTGGAAGACCACCACATTAGTAAGCAACATAAATTCTTGGCTGCCCAGGTTATCTCACCACTTTTCAGGGACAAACTACCCAAGTGAAATTAGGTATTTTTTCTCTAAATCTAGATCTCACAATCTTTAATATTCCATTTCCATTATTTAATCTTATGATCTTGCTTCTCCTAGATGTAGACTCATGAAGTTGTAATTTATAGTAAATAACTTCAACTTTGACTCTACTCCTTCAGAATTTCAAGTGGTTCTTTTCAGTTTCTGTTATTTAAATCATACCATTACATAAACTGGAATTGGCATTAAAATAAATATTTCATAATGTGAGACATTTAGTCTTCCTAGTATTCTCCTACCTTCTCACATTTTGCCTATGCTCATATTCAGCCAAACAACATGAAAAGTTATTTTAAAGAACAACCTAGATAGAATCAATTTGACGAAGTGAATTTCAGTAGAATAAAGCACATAAAGGCACTAAAACATCTTGGGTGCAATTCAGCATTTCTCTGATTGACACATTGCTTCATATTCATATTATAATTAAAAGTACAACTTTAGAATAAGCATCATTTAATGAAATATGTATTCTTAAATTGGAAAGGCTATTAAACAACCATTCTGTATATTCCAGATTCACCAAACAATTTAATTTTTCTGTGATTCATTTAATGACAGGATGGAAGATATATTATTCATAAAGCCAAGCAAATAGTATGTTCTTAAAAGTGCTATCTATTATTACTATTATAATTATGAACTTATATTGACAGTGTGGACCATAAGTATATATAGATGTTCTTGGAGAGAGATAAATCAAGCATCTGTATCATCAAAACAGTTTAATAAATTCAATATTCATATGTATGAAGTCCATTTGATAAAGACTGATGTAATGCTATTCATCAAAATAAGATGATCTGAACTTCAATGAGGACATGCTAGCAAATAATCTTGGGAGAAGAATGTTGCGTTTTTTCTTATCAGTCAATTCTAATTTATTTATAAATTTCCAGTTTTGCCTTCTTCCCTGAATTTATCATGATCTCTATCATAGTGGTATTTGAATAAAAGAAAAGAAAGAAAAAGACACTAGTAGCAATTACTATCTTTACAGTATTTAATGTTCTGAAAAATTATTATATATATTAAAATTTATTGATTTTAATATATGGAAAGAAAAATGGTGGGGAAACTTACATCACAATTATACATTAGCACTTCATCTTTTCATAATAAAGTTGCACAGTTACTGTGGTTTTCTGATTATCTTTAAGCTAAACACAGATTTATAGAGATGATTACATTAAATGACCGGGTCAGAGTCTCAAAAAGGCAGTGAAATGGATACTGATTTCTAGAATGTAAGACCTCCCAGAAGTAGATGTTTTATAGTAGGATGCAGAATTTCTGTATACTTGACTTTCAAACCCAAACAATAGCCACCCTATTCTTTATATGTCGATTTGGTAACATTTGTCCCTTCTCTCTGCTCCCTTTTCTTCTCATCTTGTATCCCTCTCTCCCTTCCCCCTCTCTCCTCTAAATTTCATATCATGAAAGGCAACAAGACCACAAAGTGGCTGTACTCAAATAAATTCCCTGTATTATTGATGGCTTTAAGTTTATATCCTTTTTCCATGATACATATTTTTTTATAAAACAGTTAAATATGCTATTTCAAGTACTCAAAGGCTGGGTCTATATGATACCAAAATAGCTTGAGTAAATGATGACCAGATTCAGATATTTGTAAATGCTAAAAAGTCCATTAAGGTCCATAGTTATAGGTCATGCACTTCATTGTTAACTAGGTTTAAAAAAAATTTTTTTTTGAGGCATAAACTTTCATCTAACACAATATTTGTTTCAAATAAACAGTATAATAATTAGATATTTACATATATTGTAAAACAATCACCACACTAAGGCTACTTAACACTCATCATTATACATAGTTACAATTTTTTTCTTGTGATTACCATTTTTAAGATTTCCTCTCTTATTAACTTTCAAATATGCAATGTGCTATTATAAACTATTATCTAAATATTGTATATTAAATCTCCATGACTTATTAACCTTATAGCTGCAAATTTGCTCCTTTCGACCCCATTTACCCACTTGAGCAACCCCCAAACCTCCTCTTCTGGCAACAACCAATCTGTTCTCTATGAACCTGGTATATCTTTTGCTGTTATTTTAGACTTCACGTATAAGTAAGGTGATGGAATTTGCCTGACATATTTCACAGAGCATAATGTCCTGAAGTCCAACTATGTTGGCTCAAATGTCAAAATTTCATTTCTTTTTACAGATGAATAACATTTCATATATATATGAATATATATTATATATGAATTGTTATATAAATATATAACATTTCATATATATATATTTCATACACCACATTTTCTTTATTCATTCATCCATTGATGGATAGGTTATCCATATCTTGGCTACTGTAATTAATGCTTCAATGAACATGGAGGTGCACATATTACTATGAGCAATGTTTTCATTTTGTAGAGATAAATACCCAGAAGAATTGCTGAACTGTGCGGTATTTCTATTTTTAAGTTTTGAGTAATATCCATACTGTTTTCATAATGGCTGTACCATTCTTAATTCCGACCAACGGTATGTGAGTGTTTAATTTTCTCCACATCCTTGCCATATTTACCTCATTGAGGTTTTGGTTTGTATTTCCCTGATGATTATTGATGCTGAGTATTTTTCATGTAGTTGTTAGTCATATGTATGTCTTGTTTGAAAAAATGTCTATTTAGAGTTACTCCCTTTTTTTAATATTGAAGTAAATTTGCATTATACCATTATTTAAGTTTCAGATGTTCTCTGCCCAATTTTAACATTTTTTTCTGACTTGTATTAGTTCTTTGCATATTTTAGATATTAATTCCTTATCAGATATATTATTTGCAAATATTTTTCTCACTCAGTAAATTGTTTCTTCATTTTATTGGTTATTTCCCTTGCTGTACAAAAGCTTTATGTTTGATTCATGTATATCTACTTTTTTCTATTTGGCTTTTGTTACCTTTGCTTCTTGGAGTCAGACTGAAAAAAATAATTACTAGGTCTATGTCAAAAATGCTTACCATCTGTTTCCTTCTGGGAGTTACATAATAATGTATTCCATTCACATCTTTACTCCATTTTGATTTAATTTTATTATACTATATAAGAGAGGGTCCAGTTTCTCTATTTTATATGTCTCTGTCCAGTTTTCCTAACATCTTTTATTGAATAGACTGAATTTTCCCCATCGTATATTCCTCCTTTGTCAGAGTTTTTATCAGAAATTTTGAATTTGGTCAAATGTTTTTTCTGTATTTATCAAGATGATCATATTTTTCTTGTTTATTATTTTTGATGTGGTAGATCACAGAAAAATCAACATCCTAATGATGTTACTTCTTATCAATTCATTGGCATTTTATGATTTTTCTATATACACAAGTAAAAGGAGGAAAATGGGATTATTCTATAGCTAATCTAGGTGAAATTAAGTTGTCCTATATCCAACTCTATCTAAATAATTATTTGGCACAAATTATCTGATGTTTCAAAATTATTTTATACAAGAAAGAAGAAGGATTTTGTATAGAAGATGTGACAAGATATTTTGTTCCATATATTTTTTTTGCCAAAAAAAACTATTCTAAGATTTTTTTAATATAATGTACTGTATCTAAGATTGGGTACTGTTTAGAGTTCTGGGAATGCTGTTAAACCTAAGTGATCTAAGTTTGGTTTAGAAGCCCAAAAGACAACTCAGTGATTCCCAAGAATTATGAAAGTCTACTTAGTTTGTTAAACATCTTTGCTCTCTCAGGCCTATTAAATGAAGTGTGCCTCAGGGGTACACAGGACAGCAGACACTAGATTCTCTAGACCAATGAAGGATCAAGAGATATTTATCTCATATGGACAATAACATCTACTTTAGAACCAGACTGACTTCTTCAAGAGTGGCCAACAAAGTAACATAACCAATTTTAGTTTCCTTTGTAACTCCTCAACGACATAATTTGTTTGCTTCCCTTTTACAAAGCAAAACAAAACAAAAACAGAATATTAGAATGACAAGTAATAATCATGTATAGTGAAACAGGATCTCCTTTCAATCCTTCTTACCACAGCAAACATCCAAAATGAGACTCTCTCATTAGCCTCAATGCAGACAATAACAGGGCTAACACTTGCCTCTACTTAAGAAGAGAAAGTAAGAGTGCTGTTAAGTTGCAATTTAAGTGTCCTCAAACTAAGTTCAGAGTGAGCAACCAGGAATCTTGAAGCTTTGGGCTGGGCAAAAAAAAAAAAAAAAAAAAAAAAAAGAATCGAAGCTTTACCTATGGTTTTATCTTGATTTCTTAATTCTTTCATTTTTTTAAAATACCTGTTTATTTTGAATGTAAACAGTCACAAGACCACAGTCTCTGCCAATTACAGTGTTATAAAAATATTGTTATTACTAAATGTTAAATTAAATAATTGAAAATGAATAATTTTATATCTTTTAAATTAGAACAAGTTTATTTCTTTGAAGGCACATGATAGCTATTATTTTTTAACATTTTTTTTAAATTAACTAATTGTTATGAAAATACAACCTATGTACTCCCACCTTTTAAAAATTGCTTCAAAAGCGGAGATTATGTATTTTGCCATGTCCCTAGGTAGCAATATATTTTATATATGATTTCTGAGATTTAATTTTTTACTTTATATTTTTACATTATATTTTTAGTAATTACTTTTAAGTTTTTTTTTAATTATTAGAATAGATACCACTATTGATAGATTTAGAAAATGTCAGAAACTGGTAGAATTAGAAAACCTAGAAACAATGTTTGCTTTTCTCAATTATTGCCATTGTTTTACCATTCTACTTATTCAAGGAAAAAATTACTTAAATTTTTAAGAATCTAGGAATTAGTTTAAAAGTTCATTGCTGAGTCTGTTTGATGAACTTAATGACTTCCACCTCATTTAGTAAATCAGAATCTAAAATATGTTACACTCAACTCCTTGATAGGCTCTGGAGTTTATCAGCCCTGCTTTGCCACATCATTAGCTGTCAAGAACGAGTAAGTGATATCGCTATGTGAGTCTTGATTCAGGTAGTTGAAAATGCTCTTGTTGCAAAAGTGCCAATTATCAACAGACTTCAAGTCAAAAGAGGCTCTATCAGGAAAGGCACATCATCCACATTCACACAGTTGGTTATCGTCTTCATAGACATCAAAGAAAAAGAGTGCGTTTGAACTATCAGTGGTTGACTTGTAACGTTCAAAAAAAAGTACACACACTGATTTAATACACACTGCAGAGTTACCACTGACCTTAGAACTCTTATAATCATGTGAGGGCAACAAAATAGGAATAAAACATGCATATTTTCTTTTTAAAGGAAAAACCATAAAATATAAAAAGAAGCAGGTTTTAATCTCCATGCCTTAATGGATTCTTATACCTGGTCTTATGTTTATGGCGAATCTTTTATCAAATATATTTTATTAATTAAACAATGCTATCATGAGCTTTCCCTTTAAGACAGATAAACTCTTGAAGGTTCAAAATATTACTTTAATGAAATTTAATCTTAATTCCAGAGCCTTTAATTTCTCTATTTTCTACCATAGTTCTACAGGTGGTAAACAGAATACCAAATAGGAGAAATATGTTGGTATAAAATCTTAAATATTCCAAACAATACTTTGAAAATATTTTTATGACATTTTTATATATTATATATTAAAAACTATTGATCCTGCCACTTTGCCTCATGAAAACAAATGTTGATGACAGAAGGATCGCATGTTAGGGTTTGTGTTTACTTTTACTGCTCCATGGGATAAATATAATAAAATAAAAATAAAAATAAAAGATTCTGTGAGAAAATAAATTTGGGAGAATGTTACATATACCATTTTATAGTGGGAATTAAGACATCAGAGACTTTTCAAGGATAGACTGTAAAGATATTTGCTATTGGAAACTATTAAACTCAGTGTTTCCCAACCTGATTTCACATTGTCTAATTTAAATATAGATACTCTAATTTTCACAGAATATTTAGGGAGATACTGTCATATCAATGTTAAAAATATGACACATAACCTCTGTAACCTACTAGTTTTATAACTATGCATATCCTTTAACTTCTCTTAACCTCCTGCCCGTCTTTGCAATTTGAGAATAAAAGTACCTACATCAGGAAAAAAAAAAAAAATATGGTGCAATTCATGAATGATTACTGAGTTGTTATATTTGGGGGAAAATAACTTCGTAGATGTAATTTAAAATTAATAAACATTATTTTCTCTGTTCTGATCATTGTGAAAACGCATGTAGACCAATTCATTTCTTTGTACACTAGTGTTATCTGCATCTCTTTAAATTTTGGTGGGGAACAATAGTGCAATAATGATGGCCATGTGTCAACAGACTATTGGGGATATTTTTAATTTATCTTTAAAAATATAAATTTACAAATTAAAGAAACATGATATATATGATATAAATTGTATACTGAGCAATGTTATAAAATTAGTCCATAAATATTTCATATCTAATCCAGATGAAACTGATTAATAGGCATTGTCTGAATAAAAAAAAAATTGGACAGTTTCCTAGAATTTCTAGCATAGTTCCAGAACTGAAAAATAGAACATAAGTTGTTTTATGTTTTCTGCAATTTTTAAGAAATATTTTTTTAAATTTTATTTTAAAAATATATTTCTCTTTGTATATTTTTGGCCAAATCTTCCCTGTAAAATGGTATATATTGTATAACAATTATATGTATATGACAGGTATAGAAATTGTTGCTTTGATTTGTATACAGTCCCTGGTGTGGGAGGGAGGGTTTCTGTCTTCCCTGGGAGGAGTGGGGAGCCTTCCCAGAGGTGACCTAGTAGATGAGGTACCTGCTCTTTTGCATTGAGGCTGACTGGGTCATCTTTGCAGTTCCTCAGCAGGGCTGTGGGGACAGACACACACGTGACCATCAACAGAGATATGTGCATATCTTGTGGTGCTTTGTTCAGTGAGCAGAATATCCTTCTGTGGGTACCCATGGAGGAACCTTGGCCAGGCATTCAAAGGGGTGATGACAAATTCTTCCCTATTGGTAGCGGTAGCCACTCCTCCCTCTTCCACCCGCTGCGGACTGAGCTAATTGATTACTGTACTGAGAACCTCAGACAAGGCAAACAAACCTTCTCTGGTCTTAAAGCCAGGCAGTTTCCCTATTAGGACTAGAACTCCTATGTAGGTCACTACATACTGTCTTGCTTCCTCTGGACCCCTATAGACCTGGATCGAATTGTGGGGTCCCAATCATGAAGATGTGGGTGTTGCTGGCATCCTAGAAATGAAGAGGCCTGAGCTCAAGCTCAGGGAGGGGCTACCAAATTCACAACCACTTTCTGAGTATTCTCTGTATGATACATTTGGGTCTCTGGGCACTCTGCCTGTATCCCTTCAGGTCCTGAAAGTGGCTTTGTTGCTCCACAGACATTAAGATCTTCATCCACCATGTCAGTTCCCAGAGCCTCAGGTGAAAGGAGAAGGTGCACAGAGCCTGGGGTGTAGCGGGGGAGGGGGGGGCAGCTAAAGAGGGTGAATTATTCTCTACCAGAAAGTTGCCTTGGGCTCTCTGGGTCTTGTAGCCTAAAAGAAACAACCTTTGAGGGTCTGAAATGGGTGTGGGAGAAGGGTGGTGCTTTTTATTTATTTTTAATTATTACTTTCTGTTACAATAATATATTCCTGTAAAAATATTGAAACAATAAAATAGATTGGTAGTTTTTAAAAGGGGGAGGGCAGAGTGGGGAAGTGTGGAAAGCACTGAGCATCAGAGGAAGCTGAATCAAGTCCCGGGCTGCTGTGGTTTGGATAACACCGCCCTGTGGAAGCCGGATCTTGTGAGTTACACAGAGTCCTGCAGGGGAAGAAAAACTAAACAGAGAAATAGACAAATCTATTTTTATATTTAGAGATATCAACAATCCTCTTCAAATAATTGAACCAGAATGTGTACATATCAGTAAGGAAAACTTAAACCATCTTGACCTAACTGACATTTGTAGAAGCTTTGCACCAAACACAAATACCATACACAGTCATCTCAAGTAAACATATCTCACGTTTTGGGCCATAAATCAAGTCTCCATAAATGTAAATAATTCAACTCATAAAGTATGTACTCTGACTGCAATGAAGCTTTTTTTTTCTGTTCTTGATTTATTTCAAGGAAAATTGTATTTTCATGCTGAAGCAGCATGTTTGAAATGCTTGCGTCCAAATGTCCACCTCTCTTTGAGACTTGTGGAATCCTTAAAATGACAGTAGCTAGTTTAATTCCATTTGTGTGCAAGACATTACATTTTACAAAAGCAGCTGTTTTTCATGGAATATGTCCAGGTTTTCTCCTCAGGATATAAACCAGTGACCTCATACTTCCAACTCAGGACCTATCTATCAACACTCTTTCCCATGCAGGATTTTCATCATGCAGGGCTCTTCCTACGGTCGATCAGCATTTCCAGGACTACATAAAAGAGTGTCTCTTTTAATTAGACTCAAATGTGTTCAACTCCCATTAGATTTTCATAACATTTTTTAAAGTTACTTTAAAGTTTCTGGGAGAATTTGGATGAGTTTTAACTTTCATCAACGTTATTCTTCTTTGTGTGTAGTGTTTACATTTACAAAGTTGGTGTGCCTTGTTCTTCCCAAACAATTTGACAAACACACTTGACCACAAATAGGCCATCTTTTCCTCTTTGGGAATTCATCTTGGGTAGAAGATTGGAAATTGTAGCAACTTGTATGAAGTTATGACTTCAAATACTTCTTTATGCTCATTAGCTTATTTTAATTATGTGAGGATTATGCAGAAGTTTGAAGGCAGATATTTTAAATATATTTCATGCTAGGCAATCTAATAAAACAGTTTTTAAAGAATGTATCCTACTTGTTGATGAGATCTGTTGAGATTTGTTACTTTTCTTATATTTTAGCAACATAATCGGTCTACTTTAAGATCCAGAGAACATAACTTTTGTTCTGAACAGCACATTTAACTTTGCATGGGATTTATGATGGATCTACTGGCAATATTTTCTTTCTTTGTTCTGTTCTAGCACATGTAAAATACCTGCTCCAAAATAGTACTCAGGCAAACTTAAAAGAAAATGAATGATGTAATGTCTGACTATCTTTAAGGATTTTTTTTCCTGAAGATGTTATAATAATTCCAAAATTTTAAGTTTTCTAGCTAATTCTTCCCAATTGGAATTTTATAAAATGTAACAAGATCTTAATGATTTTTCATTTTCTTATATTATCCTCTGGAATCAACAGTTACTACTTCCTGACGCATCGGGAAGGAAAAATGATGAGGTTTATACTCTCTGACCTCCTGACATGACCAAAGTATACCATTTTTGCTCATGCTCTGACAAATTTTTGATTTTTTGCTTTCAATTCAAGTTTGAATTCTCCATCTGTGAAACTTATGGCAGAAAAGTAGTCATTCCAAACTGTTCCTATTTACAGGTAATCCTGAAACTTCTGAAGGTATGACACTTTATAAAATGCTGTTGTTACTGCTATGATAGCAATTTTGCCATTTTGTGACTTAAAAGTATCTTCAAAATAATCCCTTAGGGGTTTTAAAAAAAACTTAGATTAATGTTGCATAACCAAGTGAGCCACAGAAAAGATAGTTTTATCACATCACTTAGTATTTATTGCTTGGATTGTCTGTGATTGAATTATTTATAAAATACACATTCCAGTTCTACATATGTGGTGTTTCTGTGGGAAAGTTTGTATGTATGTAAGTCTGTATACAGTGAAGATACACATGTCAAGAAGACATGAAATGTATGTGGGAATATTATGTTTTTCACCAGCTGTGTGTTCTGGCCATAGGAATTTTTCCCTATATATTTATTTGAATGGAAGTCACAGTCCTTCATCCTGACCCATAAAATGTTAAACCTTTCAAGACTGTCTCAATTCCTTTTGCTAAAGGAATTCTGTATAATATTATCAAATCTAAATTCTTACTTGCAACTAACTTTTTCAGTTAAACTTGGAAAGGCACAGTTTAAATGTCTATTATGGATGCTGGAACTGATTTAAAAGGCATGTATGGAATCTTTTACTTTTTTCCAAATTTCTAATAAATTAGCAATTAAACTTTCAAGTTTGATATATGTTGATCAAGTGCTCTATGAAATTTCAACATCACATGAAATACAAGCATCAACAAAAATGTACTCATTTGAATGGTATTAGGAGTGATGTTGATCATTAACACTTTTTGAGTATTAAAAACTTCTATTTTTCCTGCATATCCATACATCTAATTCTCTAAGCCTTGTAACAGTATTTTAAATCTATGTTTATCTAAAAAAAAATCAGGTATAATTATTTACTATTAATAGTACATTTTTCCATTATGTAAAATGTTTACATCATTTGAAATACCATATTTTATTATTTAAAGATGAATAACACCTGTGGAGGTCACCAAAGCCTTGTATTTCAAAGCCTGTAGAATGCTAATATGAGAATTCACACACAAGCTTTGTCAATAATCACACATTGACTAATGTCTTTAATGGCTAAGAGAATGTGCAGAGCAGGTCTGGTAGGAAAAAACATAATAGGTGGATTTTCCTTTTTTACGTGCTTTGATGGAGAGAGAGAGAGAAAGAAATAGAGTGAGAAAAAAAACAGCACTGTCTTTTCTGAAGACCTAGAGCAAACACTAGTTCAAACAATTTTAATATTCTGATTAAGACACTTTCAGACTTAACTTTTAGGGAAATTGATAGAAGAGTGCACAGTTGTTGCAATTACCCAAATTTAGAAAACCAGTTAATTTCACCCTTAAAATACATCTCAAACCCACACAACCTTTCAATTGCCACCATTATCAACCTAGTTCAGACACTCTTCTCTTTCACCAGGATTAATCCAACAGAAATCTAAATTGATTTGACTCGACCATTAAATGCACTGAACACAGAATAGTCAAGTCAGCAGCTTATTAATTTCTTCCTTCCTCATTACACTTAGAACTATAGCTCTTTTCAGCCTTAGGTCCTAAGCATATGCTATAACTTGGGTTTGGAATCTTCTAATCCCTTTCCCCTTCCATTCCACTTGGCTTACTTGAACCTTATGTTTCAACTTAACATTACCACTGCAGTGATGTCTTCCCTGAAATGAAAATCTAAAATAATTCCCATTATTAAATTTTCTCATGATACCCTATTTGCTTTTGTTTACAGCAGACATAAGTGAAGCCATTTTATAATGGGGCAAAGATGCCACAGTAGAAAACTGCTTACTATCTGGTTTGTATTGCGCCCAGGACCTTTGAGCTGGCCTAAAGCACAATTGCTTCCTAAACCAAAGTTTGGGAAATCAGAGGGAGAACAGATGTCTTTATTACAAGGGCTGTGGATTTTTTTTTTTTCTGGAGGATAGAATCAATGACCTATCATGTATAGCTAAGAATTGTTTAAGTCTGTTAACACTAATCAATTCTTTTCTTTAATCACATAGCTCAGATTTCACTTTTCTCTCATAATATCCCCAACTTTTATATTTCCATGGGTACATTTTAAATTTTCTATCTTTATTTGTGTAGCCTGAAATTGCAATTTTTTTGATCTTAAATAAATGCTCTTTGCCTTTTTAATAAATAGCCACCTAAATTTTTAGGTTGCCACTTTGTAACATTTATCGTAGAGTGTAAATGTATATTTACTTTTGTCATGATTTTATTTATATTCCCTTCCCCCAATTAGATCATAAGTGTCATTTGGGTTGTGTCATTTTTGCTTGTATCTCCTGTACCTCCTCCATAGAAAACAGAGCATAGCACACTGTAAATACTAAAAAAAATATTGACTGAATAAATTGTGAATAAAAGTATTTAAGTGAAATGTGTCCTTTCATTGATCACTATTATGGTTGATGCTCTGGATTTCACCTGACTTTTCCAGAATTTTTTTTTTAAAGATTTATTTATTTATACATAAAGCTGGGGTACAGGCCAGAGGCGTGGGGCAGCGAGAGGATTCAGAGACAGAGTGGGGAGCAGAACAGGCAGATCAGAAACACACTGCTGAGGGGAGCAGCGGGCGAGGCAGGAGAGGTCTGCCGCACCATGTGGGACTCTCCCTGGCTGGGCATCCAACTCACATTGCGAGCTGCCGACAGCTCCACAGCGCAGCGCTCAACCGCTGCGCCACCAGGGAGGCCCGACTTTTCCAGAATTTTTAAATTATTTGTTTTCTATAGAATATAACAATTCTACTAGATGACAGCAAAGAATAAAATTAATTGACATAGATGACAAGTGACTCCCAAATATATATAATGTCAAAATTCATACCTAAAGGAAATTTTAACATCTAATTTTTAAAACTGGCTTCTCTAAGGGTTTGCAATTTTAAAAACAAGCTTAGTTTGACTTGCTGGACCTGTTAAGCAATGCACTTTAATTATCATTAACTTTTTTCATGTTTTTAAAGAAAGGGATGGTCTCTTTGACCTGCTTTCCCAGCTTCATAGAAACTTATTTATTTTTTTTAAAGATTTATTTATTTTTGCATACAAGCTGGGGTACAGGCCAGAGGCGTGGGGTGGGGAGAGGGCTCACCAGAGACAGAGTGGGGAGCAGAACAGGCAGATCGATGGAAATACACTGCTGAGGGGAACAGCGGGTGAGGCAGGAGAGGTCTGCTGCGCCATGTGGGAATCTCCCCGGCCAGGCGTTGAACTCATGTCGCTGCTGCCGACAGCTTCACAGCGCAGTGCTTAACCGCTGCACCACCAGGGAGGCCCTTCATAGAAACTTATTAAGATAATTTGTCCCTGTGCATAGTGAGCGACCACTTCAGGTTATAAAGTCCAGTATTCAAATATTCTGGGTTACAACTGTTTGATAAAGTCATGGTGATACTGAAGGACTCTTTCTACACCTACAGAAGTAGCCAGTCCATCTAAAACTGTCATGCATTACAAGATTAACAAATTAAGAAGTAGAATAAAATAAAACAAAACTCTTGCAGTACCTTTTCATTTTACAGTAATTTTAAAGAAATAGCTGATTATTTTAAGCACTGATTTTTACAAATGCATTTTTTTCTGTAAGAAATACTACACATAGAATCTGTTAAACGGTAAGGCACTTCAGATGCAAAATTCTTACATAAAGCTCTATCAGTCTACCCTTCCTCTATTTCTAAGGGAGCTGACATAGTAATTGTGGGGGGAATAAAATTAGAACACCACTTCTTCATACCAGAAAAGCATTCCAACATTAAGGCAATTTGCAGTTTGAGAAGTGCGTTACTTAGTGATACTATAATTCAATCACAGAATAAACTGTCAAAAATATGGTTAGTTTCTTTTAGCTCTTGATGCAATGTAAGCATTAATGCTTCTAGTCATTTGAGGATTGGCAAGACTCAATTTTACCATCAGCTTTAGGTAATGACTTATTTGTAGGCTAGATGTGGACAATTGTGTTCTAATGGGTTTCAATACTGTAAGTTTCATAATTTGACCTTTCTACTGTTAGAAAGCCAGAAACCAAACATTGAAATCAGGCAAGTAAGAGTTCCATAATGTGAAACAGCAATTTTCACATCAGTAAGAACAAAAATAGGCATAAAGATTATAAATTGATCTTCAAAATATTTCATTTCTGAAATAATTTAAAACTTTTAAACCTCGGGAGATAACTATTAGTTCTTAATAAAATCTAAGTACTGTAAAGTTACAGTAAACATTTATTCTCAAATAGTGATTTCCACATTTATTCTCACTAAAAATTGTACCAGATATTGGTACTATGTTTTCATGCAGTAATAGTAAAAAGTTAATATTTACTGTACTTATTTCTACCTTATATCAGGTACCCTTTCACACACTTTAAATAAATTATTCTTACAATAATTTCACGTGGGTGGTGGTGTTATTCTGATTTTATAGGTGTGGAGACTTCTGTTCGAAAAGACAATGAAATATGGCCAAAACCTCAGAGCTAGCAAGTATCAAGGTTATCTGAATTTAAAGTTCCTCAGGCTTCTTATCACAGCTGCTCCTTCTGCTTGCTCCAAAAGAATTATTCACCAGAATTAGGACAAGAGGTTATTTTTTTTACAAGAGTAGAAAAGCTTAAAGGACAATCTTTTTTTTTTTTTTTTAAGATTTATTTTATTTATACATACAAGCTGGGGTACAGGCCAGAGGCATGGGGCGGCGAGAGGGTTCACCAGAGACAGTTGGGAGCAGAACAGGCAGATCAGAAATACACTGCTGAGGGGAGCAGCGGGCGAGGCAGGAGAGGTCTGCCGCACCATGTGGGATTCTCCCCGGTCCGACGTCGAACTCGCGTCGCCGCTGCCGACAGCTCCACAGCGCAGTGCTCAACCGCTGCGCCACCAGGGAGGTCCTTAAAGGACAATCTAACCTAAAACATTTATATCATTTCTCTCCCCGTACCCTCTTAACATCAGAGCCCTCAGAATGTTTGCTGATGTCCAGCACAAACACACAATCTTTATACTCTAAGCATTATGTTTCCACAGAAATCATCCAAGGCACACTCTTTGGATCCCAGGAGTCCTGGCTTGCATTAGGAAAAGCAATGTTGGAAGGTTTACACTCTACTAAATTATAAAAGCAGTTGACATATCCTTTAAATAGGTGATTTGATGTGATAAATGAAATGACTTCATTGTATAGCATGTATCTGTCCCGGTTTTGGAAATGGTAGAATACATCAACTTGTGGAGAGACCAGATAGATGTCTATCATCTAATTTTGAAACTGCTACAGAGCAGATGCAGGCCAGGCATGCTCACTCAGATGTTAAATACTTTTACATATTGATTTTACTTAAGATCAAAAACAGATGCTTAAAATGTCACCAAACCCACTGTCAGGATATAGAAGAAATGTTTAGTATCATTTAATACTATTCACACTTTCTTTTTCTAGGCCATTGATATAAATTTATCATTAAAAATAGCAACAGTATATTCAGGACCTGCTCAACACAGTACTAATTTTAATCCTGACTCTAATTCACAACCTGAGAGTTTAGCCTAATTAAGCACATAGTATTTAGCACAGGTTTTAATTGATTTGCTTGGATTAAAATGTCAATATTTCAAGTCTTATGTTACTGAAAGACCAAGATAACCATTGTCATGTAATGCCTCCTGGATATTTAAATATTTGAATCATTTATATCCAGATTAGTGTGCAGAAGCTCCTGTATACATGGAGTGTGCCCTGAAATATCATTTAAGTTCACTTTTCTCTAATAAAGAAGAGTTGCTATAGAAACAATTGGACACTATTAACAACTGTGAGTGGTTGGTAGGTTTGATGCCATATGTATATACCATAGTATGATTTTACAGATGGAGATAAGAAGAGAATAGAAGGGCTAGGGGAAATGAATCAGAGTGCCCAGCTGGAGATAAACACAAGATTCAGACTTGGTTAACTTTCAGGTTCTTATTTGCTTTAGGGTCTAGGAGGAAGGAGATTAAGGAGAGAGATAAACTTCATTAAAAAAAAAAAAAAACAAAACTCAGGGATGAAAACTGGAGCATGATCATAAATATAACATCATTCAGCTTAATTTCTGGCTTATCACTTTCTGTGCTGGCATTACTTTTTGGATTTTTTTTTTTAGAAAAAGATTTAAGGAAAAATTGAGAGATGCATTTCATTTGAAATACTTTTTAAAATACAAGTTTTTCTTACTCAATAGCAGAAAATTAGATTGGTAGGGAACCCTTACTCTAAGATCACCTACAAACATCCAAAAACCTTGGACATTGTGAATTCTTAGAGGCAATGCCTTGGTGAGAAATTCCAGAAAAGGGCCCAGTACGTGACGGCTTAACAAAGCTGTAGCTGCCTTCCCAATTCTACGAAGTCTACGTTAATGGAAGCGCACAGCTAAGTAACAACATAATCTTGTCAGTAGTTCATGCTAGCTGGATTAGATTTGCTTTTGACAATGCATAAGACTTTTGGGAATTATCATAATTATTTAGGGAGAAAGTGGCTATGATAAACATGGGAATTACATACCAAAGTCAAGGAAGTACTAATTAATTTAATTGATGGTAATTCCTTTAGAAACTCAAGTTCTGAGTACTCTGCAAAATAAGGTGTATTACACTTTATTTTATATATAAGAAAAAAACAGTATTAATGATAAAGTAACTTGTCAAAAACCACACAAATTGTTGGACCTGCATTTTAATACAAAATTTTTGTTGGCAAAATGCAAGTTCTTCCCAGTATTCACATACTTTATAGAGCATTATTTTTGGTCCTGTAAATTATGGTTTGAGATATAAGCTTACAATTTCAAGGGATATCTATGTGTTTGTTATATATGTTTATACACACACACACACACATTCATATTCCTTAAAAGGGATAGACATGTGTATATCTTTTAAGGTACATTTAAAGAAGCAAACAGTGAGTGGACAACGAAAGCAAATTTATATACCAAAACAAAACAAAATAACTGTCCTTATTTAATATGAGTGCTTTGTGCTTAGCATACAATTTTAAGGGAAAGGAAAGTTAAAATGATGAATTCTGGTGATTTGAAATTCAACTTAAATAATCAACATCTTAATTTATATGTAAAATGTTATCTACTTTGCTTAAATATGTGAAACTCAAAAAAATAATGGAATAAACAATTTTTTCTACATCTGTACATTTTATAAATTCATGTTGATCAATAAAACATGTTTTTAAGTTATTGGTCACCTTCTAATTAAATCTTTTCCACTGACCTATGATTATGGTTTTGGGAGAAATTACATTTATAAGGAATGGTAAATAACTGCACATAATACTATTTTAGCGGGGATATTAAATAAAACCAAAGGTAAATTTTGTGAGATACTTGAATAAAGCTTGGGAACCATTTCTTGTATAACTGCTTATATCCTAATTAACTGATTAATTACTGCCCAGGTTTATTTTGAATTGTTATAAATACAGAAGGATTTTTTCAACAAAATTCCTATTACAAATTTGAGATTTTTATCTCCATAAATTCCTATATAGTAATGAAAAATTAAAATGGTAATTTAGATAACACTCAGTGAGTGAATTAAACATATATGCTTTGTGCATTGGGCTTCTACTTCTACCCAAGAAAAAATATTGTTTATTTGCTAATAACAACACAGTGACTATAGCAACAACTTCAATTTATATTATCCCTACGTACATAGATCAAGTACTCTTAAATGAGCACATTCAGTCCTACCAGTGAGCCTTTGAAACAGATTCCATTATTATTCCCAGCTTATAGTGAGCAGACTTACAAGCAATTGTTATGTAGCAAAGAACTTGAGAAAAGAATATGGACAGCTTAAAAATCTTTCATGTTATTCATTACACTGAACATTCTTTATGCCCTGAAACAGTAAAGCAAGAAAATAGTTCTTAATTCTTAGCACATTCCTTAATCCTATGGTATATTCTAAATGACATAGGATATAAATTTTAACATATTTAAGTAGAACATATTTAAGTAGAATATTCACACAGAGAACTTCCAGTTTAACCTGTAGTATTTATAGTAAATGTGAGAATTATGATTATATAGAATATGGAAAGTGGAAAGTGGTAGGACAAGAAAGACAAGATGGGTAGCAGCAATATCAAGTTAGTGAATGGACTATATTCTATGAACTTTTCTGGTCTGCTTTGTTTTTACTATGAACCCAGTGCCTACAACAGTGTTTATCATACAGTAGGTATGGGTATTCAATACTTATTTTCTGGATGAACAAGTACTACAAATGCAATTCATATTTTCTGGATCATGAATATAACTGACAGAGCAGAATGACGTGATAATAAAAAGACAGGCAGATTTGCAAGCATAAGGCATCTTGTAAGGCAGGTAACAAGTACAGAATTCATCTGGAAGAAAAAGGGGAAGGATGATGTGAGAAAAAAAAAAAAATAGAAGGGAAACAGACCAAATCAGGTTTGTGCTCCAGAAAGACCAGATATGGTCCTTATATCATCTATGGTATATGTGGTTGGTGTATCCACGTAACAACTGAAAAAACATTGAAGTCACCGAACACCGAGTGTCCACAACACCCATAGCCTTCTTCAAAACTAACGGGAACCATAGTCTGCTGCCATGCTTTATATCATGCAATCCAATCACAGTTTAAAGGGTTAGAGACTTTTGCCTGAGCCAAAAGTTTCTCTATATGCTCTGACGTGGCCTGGCACAATAACTCTTTCAGTAGGAACATTTTGTTATTGAATCCTAACTGAAAAGTTTAAATTTACTCTCCCAGGAAGTTTGAATACTACAGTCTTGGAAAACTGATTATGGCAAACATCCAGGCACATATAGAGAAGGCTGAAAGAGGAACCAGTAACAATAAAAGTCATGAAAAAGCAAAACTATGAGATGAAGAATAAAGTGTAGAAGAATCTGCATGTGGTATTAATAGAATAGGACACAGAGAAAAGAAAATTATCTGGTGTAGATTATTATGTCTTTTAGCAATATATTTTGACAATTCCCAATGTCTTCATTTCCTAGCTCAAATTTAACATCACTTCATGAAGATAAAATACATTACGAGAATCATCCTCAAGTAAAATGGAAGAAAAATACAAAAAAGATCTATAAATATTGAGATTGCTGATGAAATAGCTTGATTTTGAAAAGTACTGCAGTGATGATTACACTGTTTCAAAGCAGAAAATGTAATAAAGAAGTGAGCCATAGGCTAAACCAACAACTACTACTGAAAATTATTAGAATAGGTAACAGAGTTCAGTCATCTGTTTGATTCTATTTACTGTTTTCATTCTCAAAGATGATAAAACCGTATCTCACTCAATAAGTGAGGTATTACCTAATAATAAATAAAGGCACTGTGGTTTAAGGTCAAGGAAAATTCATACGTACATGGAATAAAATTCTGTAATTCCATGATCTATACTGATATTCAATTAGAAAACATTGCTTCTGCAAAAGGACAATGAAGAATAAACAAAGAGGAAATAAGACAAAATAATGGTATCTTGGGTTGTTTTTCCTTACATTCAAGTGATTTTTGCAAAAATCATCTCTTTTTTTCCTTAGTTAATATATGGTATACTTACAAACTCGTGTTCTGTTTGTGGCCCATATGCTGCCATAGAAACCTATGTTCTATTGTTTTAATTTCTAACACTTGAAGCAACTAAACTTCTGTAGTGTTGGCTGCTTTCAAAAACAAGATGACAACATTACAAATACACATGGAAGCATTAATAGAAAGGAAGTGATTTTCTATAAACTCAACTGGCAGAAAAAATTAATGTATCTTCCAATAATAGTATCACAATGTTCTAAACTTATAAATAAATGAAAGATGGCCATCTAGATCTTGAAATTATAGACCTCATCAATTTATGTCATTTCAAAATAAGCAAATTGGGTGATTAATAGAATGGGATTTTATTTCAGAATCTGGTAGGATTCATTTGGGATACCTAACATTTTTCAGTACATAAAATATGTGAGCCATTTGAGATAACATTTTAATAAAAATTTTTCTTTATTATTTTCATTATTTAAATTTATCAACTGTTCATTATTTAAATTTATCAAATCATGGTTTATACTTATTTCCTATCTGATTTAATTACATAATTTTATTTTCTTGAGGGTTCAAGTTTGTATAGAATTATATACCACTAGAACAGTGAGTGACTCAAGCCTTACCATATATTAATGTTACCTCGTAAGTTTGAGAGTGTGGAAGCCAATTGATCGGGGTCAGGTATCAGAATTTTACTTCTTCTCAATCTCATCATGTGATTCTAATGTATAGTCAGTGGTTCGGTTTCTATACTGTCCCTAACATATTAAGTACTTTTATGAAAACATCTATCATAAATTAGAAACACGATTCTAATTAAATAAAACACTCATCAATATGGTGAGAAACGAGGGCACTGGGTTTCTCTATTACTTATGTTTTTTTATGAGTATAATGGTGCATCAGCAAATGTTTAAAAACATTATGTGATTACTAGCTTTAAGCTCTAGTCCTGTCTCTGCAAGTCTCCAAGAGTCAAAGTCAGTGAATCATATTAGGCTTCAGTTTTATAATTAATAGAGCCAATGAGTTATCCATGGTATATCTAATATCACATTTTTACCATTGTAAAACTTGACTATTGCGAATAATCATTAGTGTTTATCTCTCTATATGAATACTTTTATCTAAACCTTATTTGCTGGAGCAAAATATATATGCCAGAGAAGGGGTCTTAATAATAGTTTACTGCTTTTTAGTAATAATTATTATAATTACTATTCTTCAGATATTGCAACTAAGATTCATAAAATTATGAAAATATTTTATCCAGAATTGTCTTCTTTTCTCTAAAAAACAAAATATCACCTATTTGTCTTAGGTCACAATGGATAGCCCATGGCAAATCACAGAAAGAATGACACTTTCTTTAAATTAAATAATGAATTCACACAATATAGACAAAATCAATATTAAAGTGAGAGATTACATATTAAAATAATGACTGTAACTGGTAAAGATGCCTTTGTGTGAATCTTTAAAACTTTTCAGTAGAGAAGATATAACTTCTCTCATTAAATAGCTTCATATATAAAAGATATTAAGATCTAAATCACTGTTTTCCTTCTAGTCTACCTTTATTTTATAATAAAGTGCTATATCTAATGAAAGTTCTGGGAAGAACAGCTTTTAAAAAAAGACAATATAAGGATTACCAAGTACACTGCAATTTGTTTTCAGGCTGTGAAGGTGAATAAGACGTCAGGTAAAATTAGCTTTGTTAGCACGGTCCTGACAGACACAGAGTCAGACTCATCTTAGTCCTGTCAGTAACAATGACAATTGCAGTGATAACATATTTTACATGCATTGTTTTACATATTATTTATCTGTTATTTATGAAAGCCTTAACATTTCATTTGAGATACTATTTTGTAATATATAAAGTACTCAAAATTATTCTATGTATAGTGCAACTCCTACAATTTCTCAAGTGACTATTAAAATGCAATCTATGGGTCTTTATTATGGCTTTTGTATGCTAATAAAGCTGCACAATTGCAAACACTGTGATAATTTTTGTTTATTAGAAAATGCCAGCACACATTTTTTTTTGTATTTTTCTTTCTGTATTTTCATTTGTGACAATCATAGGAGACAGATTTGATATGTGTACCAAAACTTTATAGGGAGTTTTGAAATGAAACAGGAGTTTTATACAAGGAGTTTGTGAATTTATTCTAGGAATTTGTGAATATTGTGATAGACTTGTCTTCGGAGACATATATGTGTGTGTGTGTGTGTGTGTTAAATCACTAGTAATATTTTCAGACTTCCCTGCATTTAAAAATTTAATACTGAATCTCCTTCTATGTGCACAATTGATCCTCATGGAAAGCTCTTCCTGCATAAAGAGATTTCCAAGCTGCAACAGACAGTGTGTGGCTTCATGTTTGCCAAGTGTTGCCATCTTAAAATCTTAACTGTTGAAACAATAACACTTTGGCTGCTTTTATAACACTCATTTAATGTTTACAGTTTGGTAAATGTGCATTTTTATAAACAGAGGGCTTACCTAATTAAACTGGACCAGTGTAAGAATTAGGTCAATGTATTGTGAACAAAATAATCCCAATATGGTTGGGTTACAGAACAGCTCAATTTTGCTCATTGAGTTCTATTGATTTTTGGCAGAAGGGAAAGGAGGAAAGAACAGATGGTGAAAGAAAGAAATTGAGCTGCTGGGTGATGGAATATACTATCACACTGAATTATAAAGAATGGTACTCCAATCTCCTGATAGTTGTTTCAGTTAGAGGACAAAACCCACACTTATTTATTACAGAAGCAACAACAAAAAAAAAAAATTAAAAAAAAAAAAACAAAAACAGAGCACAGTTACAAGATTTGACCACTGAGTGTTAATATATAACATCACATGAAGGGGAAAGGTTGTTTCTTGCCTTCGGATTAGTGAAACAGATAAACTGTGCTTCTCTTTTGGATTGGAGAGGAAGAAGAAAATTGTAATTAAAATCCAAAAATTCGAGTGTCATATCTGAGGGATGCATACTACTTTGAAATAGGGGAAGTTGTAAAATATATGTAAATTATGCAAATTTAATATATGTAAATATGTAAATTAACACCTTTGTCCTGACAAAGATTAGTGTGCTCTACCTTCAAATACACAGAATCGCTAGAAAATTCATTCTTTTAAAAATGATATTATAGACATTAATTTGGCATATGGCAAAATACCTCATGTTGATATTGGTATTCCATTTAATTTTTTTCTATTTTTTTATTATATAAGTCTAGATAAATAATATCTTGAATAGTTAAACAGTAGCTACATATAAGATTTATAAAACACAAGAAATTAACAAAATATTACTGAAGAAATATAATTCTCATATTTTTAATGAACTGTATTGTTAAGAAAATTGTATATCATCTTAAGAGGATTATGTCATTTAAATAAGATTTTTTTCCTAAACAATATATTTTATTCTGTTTACATGGGAACATAGTCATTTTGAGTTTTATGCATGTGTTGTACCATGAGGATAACAACATAAGCCACACTAGCCTGCTTCATACAAGGCAAGAGGAAAAGAGAGCAGTTATTAACTTCCATGGGCAGTGGTAGAGAAGGGAAGCACACAAAATCAAGAGTCTGCTACACTTTTTCAAATTTCAAAAACACTCTTTTAACTTTTTAATCATGATTTATCTGTATTTTATAAGTTAACCAATTTTGTACATCCGGTATTATTGGTCACTGGGATTAAATGACCAATACAATGATTAAATAGACCTTTGATCTCTAAAAACCAAAGGTCTATTTAATCATTGTATTGGTCATTTAATGGATGATTACAAAATGGATGGATTAGTCATTTCCAACTATGAATTAATTCAACAATTAATAAAGTTTTACTGTTAGTGGCATAAAGTATTTATATCTCAAACCAACATTGAAGATAATGTATAGATATTTATATAACAAAAGAGATCAACACCTTACCACAAAATTTTTATTGACAATTTTTAAAACTCTTTCTGTGGGTCTAAAGTTTGTGATATCACAAATAAGATTCTTCTTTTAAGTTTACTTACAATTATTTTAATACATAAAAACTCTTCTTAATATGAAAGCTGCGGTTGGATTTAGCCTATAGGGTGTATTTCCCAAGATCTGGTTCAACCTATATAATTTGATTTTCATTTTGGAAAGTTTTTTTTTTTATTATTATTAAAGATTTTACTCATTTTTGCATAGTAGAACTAGGGTGTAGACCAGAAGCTTGGGGAGAGGTGAGAGGGTTCACCAGAGACAAAGTGAGAAGCAGAACAGGCAGATTTACAGAAATATACTTCTGAGGGGAGATGGGCGAGACAGGAGAGGTCTGATGGGCCTTGTGAGTCAGTTCCCTGGCCAGGGATCGAATTTGGGCCTTTGCAGTAACAGCGCTGAGACTTAACACCTAAGCCACAAGGGAAGCCTTGGAAAGTTTCTAATGTAAAGAAATAAAAATTTACCTGAGAAAATATAAGTCTCTTAACCTGAGAAATTCATTTTGAAATACGTACCTATAAGTGTATTAATCAAGTTGATGATTAAATTCTCAATTTCCCTGTGTTTTCATCACAAGGCATCCTTTTTGTTTTTCCCAACATTTTATGGCTGTTTTAGTAGTTAAGAATGGTGGGAAGCAGGGCCTCCCTGGTGGCACGATGGGTTGAGGGCAGCACTATGAAGCTATACAAAGCCACTGTAGCATGAGTTCGATGCCCAGCCAGGGAGATTCCCACATGGTGCAGTAGACCTCTCCTGCCTCGCCCACTGCTCCCTTCAGCAGTGTGATTCGGCCGATCTGCCTGTTCTGCTCCCCACCCTGTCTCTGGTGAGTACTCTCACCACCCTACACCTTTGGCCTACACCCCAGCTTGTATACATAAATAAATAAATCTTTAAAAAATAGTGGGAAGCAAATAGTCTTTAAAACAAAAACATAATTATCATTATTTAATATTTTATCGTTATCTATTCCCTTAGATTCTCTCTGGTTAGGATATCTGGTATTTTTTTATCTTATCTTTTTTGAAGTATTTTGTTTTTTGTTTTTTAAATTAAATTTTAATGGTTGCCCACTCATTTAAAGACTATATAATTTTCATAGTACAACTTCATACCTCATATGTATATGTGCTTCCTCACCCACCACCAAAATTCTAAAGCCTTCACACTACCAAATAAATGACCTTCATTATTTTTTCCCACCCATCTTTTCCTTCCCCTTTGGTAACCACAATGTTTTTTACAGAATCTAAGAGTTATATTTGTTGTGTTTTTTTTTCTCCCCCCCTTTGGCTATTCATATTCCACAAATAAGTGAAACCACCCAGCAATTGTTTTTCAATTTCTCACTTTTCACTTAGCATAATCACCTCCTGTCCATCTGTCCATTTTGTTGCAAAAGGCAAATTTCATCCTTTTAAATAGTTAGGTAGAATTTAATTGAGTATCAATGATTTTATTGTGTATACTCAATTGAGCCATCTGCTGATAAGCATTTAGGTTGATTCCATGTCTTGACTATTCTTTGTTATCATATCATCTGTGAAGGTATCATTACTCTTCATTAAAAAAAGTATTTGGAGGGGCCCCTCCCTGGTGGTGCAAGGGGTTAAGTCTAAGCACTATGAAGCTATCTGCAGCCACTGTAACAACAAGTTTGATCTCTGGCTAGGGAGCTTCCTGCATGGCACAGCAGACCTCTCCTGCCTCACTCTCTGCTCCCCTCAGCAGTGTACTTCAGTCAATCTGCCTTTTCTGCTCTGCACTCTGTCTCTGGTGAATCCTCTCACCCTCCAACAGCTCTGGCTTATACCCCAACACTTGTATGCATGAATAATCTTTTTAAAAAGTATTTGAACTAGCTTTATAAACACGTATAAAATTTACTTTTATTGGACATATGAATATGTACTTGAATACATTTAACATAATGGAGAAACCAGCCTGCTTCATATTTTCAACTTAGTTGCATAAGCAAAGACACCAGAGAATGAGTGGTAGTAAGCAAGAGGAATCTGAGAGAGAAAATCTAATGAACTCAAGTTCACATGAATTCAAGTTACTAATGAATTCAAGTTGGTACATCCAAAGGGAGAAACTCAGGATGAGAGATAAATGTATGTAAAAATCACAAGCATAAACATAAAACATAAATCAACTCCTGCTGTCCTGAATACTGAGATAATGCATAATTGGTTCCTATACTAATCCTTGCAAGTTTCCAAGTATTACAGTCAAGCGCTTTGTTGTTTATCATGAACTATTCCAATTGTTCATCTGGGTACCACTCAAAACATTTTTTTAAGTGAAAGAGCTGAATAAAAAAACAAAAATAGAACCAGGATTTTCTTAGTTGCCAATCTGTGCTTATCTCTGAACAGAAGATCTCAACATTTACTGTAAAACTAGAGCAACCACATTATCTAAACAGTTTTTCTCTTTCTTCTTGAAAGATTGATGAGCCTCTTAACATTTCATAAAAATGGCCCATTTCATTTATGCTGAGAAGTAATGGCTCTAATAAAGCATCTGCAATAGAATGTGAAAATTGACTCTAGTCTCTGATTTCATTCATCATAAAGTTTTCTGAAACTTAGGAAATTTTATATGAATGAGATCCAAGTTGCCAGCAATGCTGGGGTAAAATTTGGATGTTAGGAAGGGATTTTTGATTTAGAGAGTAATTTCTGTTGAACACTGAATTGTTTGCATTATTTCAGCCTCAACAAGTCATATTATAGAAGTTGCACTTAATTTTCACATAAAATTTTGTTAAAATCTATAGTAAAGTTTTCTATGCTGAAACAACTCAAGCACTGACCAAAAAAACAGTGTCTCAAATTATTTATTTTTGCATAAATCACTTTTCATATATCACTTGTGTTATTTCATTAAGCTTAATAATGTAATAACATATGATTATTGATGCATTACTGGAAAATTACAAATTAAGTTTTGCTTCTGAAAATAGTGAAAGGTTTTATGGAAATCTGTGTCACTTTCTAAATGAGGATTTCTAAATAAAGATAAATGAAGATCTAAGATTTGGAATTAATCTTATAGTCCTAATTGTTCATCCTTATATTTAGTCCATATGCTTAGAGAAAGAGCTTTCACTCTCAAAAGACTTTTGAGCCTTTTTAGGAAAAAAATAATCTCTAGGTTCCTGGAAATGTAAGTCTGAAATGTTTAGCAACTCTAGACCTACTGTTGTCAGTAGTAAAAAAAATATATCAACAACTTTAGAGTTCTGATTTTGTAACTAACTCTTGAAAATATATTTTTCTATTGTAATAAATATTAATGAGTATTTGCACAATTGCAACCTTTGAACAGCAGTTTCTTCACAGAAATTAGATCTTCTATAATGGAGGGGAGCAATTAAAAGTTATGACTCTACTGAATGAGGTATCTAAAAATAGTAAATTTATAGACTTAAAGAGCAGTTCCTAAAGTCTGGAGGGAGAGAAAATAGGAGAGTATTAAGTAGTGGGCATAAAGTTTCAGTTAAACAAGACAAACCATTGAGCTCTGTTGCAAAAGACTGAACCTATAGTCAACAATGAGGTGTAAACTTAAAAATTATTTGAGAGGATAGATTTCTTGTTAAGTGTTCTTACAGATGTGGTATATAGATATATACCATGGAATACATACAATGGAATACTACTCAGCTATGAAAAAGACACACTCTTACCTTTTGTGACAATATGGATAGATCTGGAGGGAAATATGGTAAGAGAAATAAGTCAGATGGAGAAAGACAAATATAGATGGTATCACTTATATGTGTAACATGGAGAGAAAAAAACAAAAACAAAGGGTCAGACATAACCAAACCAATAATAAACTCTAGAAATCTGACTATAGAATTGATATGATCAGAAAGGAGAGAGTAAAGAGTAGAGGAAGCACAATGGTCTTAGTGATGGGCGTGGTGTGATAACACATAACTAATGGTGTGATCCGATACTTCTAGATAATATGCAATGTTGTAAACCAATGTTAACTCAATAATAAATACAAATAAACAACAAAAAAATACAAAGTAAGGCCTTTAATATCTGATAGATATGAATATTTTAAATTTTTTCCCCCTTACTATTGTTCTTCTTTAGGCCTTAGCTTCCTCATCCGTAAAAAGATGTGGGAAATTCTCCTAGAGTAGCTATAAGTATTATTTGGAATAGTTTACAAAACAAAAATTTTAGCACTGGTTCTGACAATAAAAATATTCATTAAATGGTTATTATTGACACTGTGTTTATCATCACCATCATTAACTGTAACAGAAACACATTTTTTTTTAAGTAATTTAAACAATTGTCTTAGAGCTAACCTTATTTCAAACAAAACTATGCATCAATTGCAGGGAATGCCAAACATTCCCACTAAAATGAAGCAGGAAGGCTGACTGCAAGCCAGCAGCTCACTGTTACCTGTGCCAGTTGAGAAGTCCTCATGGTAGCTTTTGCCTTGCTTTTAAATCATGGGGGTTGCCAATTGGAGGCACATTTACTCTGTCCCTCTGTATTATAACCATTGCTTGTTTGAATAAAACAACCCGATAAACATTCCATCAGGTGAATGCAAGCACTGTTAAAAGCTTGTATGTTAATCCGTAATGTCTGGAAGTAAGCAGAGGAGTGAACCTTGATTGCCCTACAAAAGAATGTTCTGAAGTTTTACAGCAATTTTTATTTATGGTCACAGTGGTTCACCAACACTAGCAAGCACTGAATTTTCACAGCACTCCTATCCCTTTATTTGGCATGAAAAATGGTAAGTCTGTGATAGTCCATGCAATTCTGAAACAAACTTTTAATATTATTCCAAGGAACAATTCTTTCTATTTATTTACTCTCCTTTTAGTACATGCAATATCTTGTTGCTTTGAGTTTACAAATTGTTTAGGATGCAGTTCTTATGTTTCAGTAGATGCAAATCTTGGTACGAAATACACATTAAGTGGTTATTCTGTGGTATGCTGTAAATTGCTGAAGTAATTTTAAAAGAGGTTCCAATTAGTGCATATAGTAAGAAGTTTGAAAAAAGGAGCAGCCAAGTCAAAAAATTATTATTCAGACTGGAATAGAGATCAGAGTGGGTGTAAATATGTTTTCTATTGGGATTTCTACCACAAATAGTTCTCTCTTCCTGTACTTAATGTAAAACATACTTTGAATTTGATTTATACCTATCCAAAAAAAAAAAAATCACCTATCATCTTCTAAGAGGCATGAGCTTATTTACTTATGAAAAATAGTGTATCAAACCAGGAAAGTGCGAGATTAGCACACACAAGTGTCGGGGGCAGTAGTTTACAAATATATGTACTTTTCCTCAAGGATAATTGTATAAAAATCATTCTTTATAGACAAAGTGAATAGTTTGTCTTCCTTTAATTACATCTAAGCCTTAAGAATAGTGTTAAGAATGTTTAAGAATTTAAGCAACTCATTGAATTTTCAGATCCGATAGGGAAGAATTCCTCGTATTCTCCATTCACCACTCATCCTAGTCATTTTGACAATATCACCTTGTGAATTGAAAGCAATGACCTTATCTATTTACTTCAGTAAATAATTCAGATAATTGAGCCTGCGGTCATCTTTCCAGGTCATCTTCCCATGCATTAAGTTTAGAGTGTGCAGCATTCAATAGCCACAGTGAAGATAACTGAATCTGAAATTTGGAAAAAACAGCTCCTTCTAAGTCTTCCTTCATTTGTTGTAATGATGACTAGCCTGAGCCTTAAAAGTGGACTACTTCATTGGTGCTATCAAGTTTCCTGGAAATATTTTTTTTGGAAGAGTCTTTGATTAATAAGGATACCTGGGGGGAAATGTTAAGAAAATTCTCCTTTAAGAAATAAAAAAAAAAGAGAATGAAATTTGTTTATCCAAATTGCGCTCATTTTTCTCTATAAGTTATATAAGTGAAAATAATTAAATGAATAGAGCTGTAATCTGGATGGAATATCTTTAGAACTGTGGTATAGAGAGAAGTAAAGGCCATATACATGGCCTTTATATTATGTAACTGTTATACTTCATAGCAATATTTTGATACATAATATGTCAGAAGGCACATTATAATAAATAACCTACATAGATTACCCATGTTTGGTTCCCCTTGATAGGCCATGCATTTTGTTCCTGTAAATGACTATGATGTAATATCTCCTCAGTGCTTTTGTTATAGCATCTGCCTATTTTTGTCACATAAGGTAAAGTTTTCGTTTTTTCTTTTCCTGAGCTGAAAGGCACCAGGAGGTAGAGAGGGAGGAATGAGAGAGGAATAGGAAGCACACCAGACTGTGGTGGAGGATGATGGGTGTGTTGGTGGTGGGAGAGCTATGATGGCTACAACAGAGGGGAGAAGTTCTACATTATCAAAGTGTTAAGAAAGATGTAAAACAGTGGCATTTCATTAATTAAAAAAATACATAAAATGTACCTCTATTGTCAGATACAATTTCAATAATAATTAAAATGTAATAAGACTGGACCTCCATGGTGGCATAGTGGTAAAGCGCTGCGCTGTGGAGCTGTTGGCAGCAGTGAGGTGAGTTCGATGCCCAACCAGGGAGATTCCCACATGGCGTGGCAGACCTCTCCTACCTTGCCCGCTGCTCCCCTCAGCAGTGTATTTAGGTCAATTTGCCTGTTCTGCTCCCCACTCTGTCTTTGGTGAATCCTCTGGCCGCCCCACACCTCTGGCCTGTACCCCAGTTTGTATGCATAAGTAAATAAATCTTTAAAAAAATTTTAAAAATGTAATAAGATTTTGGGAACATGTAATTATTTCATAATAACTTAATTTTTAACTGTTCTAATCATGATATAGATCGTGTACACTTTTTATAAAATATATCAGGAAAGAACTCATTTAGTTATTATTGTCTTACAAGAAAATATTCTTTACAAAATTCAAATAATTTCGTGAGTTAGAGTCATTTCCTGCCTCAAAAGAACAAGTGATATAAGAGAAAGTGTTAACCAATATTATATTTTTAAGTAAAATTTTCTTTTCCCCAGTCCCACCTCACAACATCTATATCTATTTCCTCCCCTGGGTTGGATCCCATTCTTGTGATCTGACTTGCTCCAATCCCTTTAATTACACTGGTCAACGAAATTTTACAAAAGTCATATAACGGAAACAAAATTAGTCATTTCCTATCAGTTTGCATGTGTTCAACACGAATATGAAAGTCAAATTCTAATTTTGGCTCTAGTTTTTTTTGTAATCTGCAATAAATTGATGTTTACATCACAAAATGCATGCCAATCACTGGTCAACAAATTTTTACAAAAGTCATGTTACTGAAATAAAATCAGTCATTTCCTATCAATTTGTACATGCTCAACATGAATATGACA
The DNA here is from genome assembly GCA_004024925.1 of Scalopus aquaticus. Lineage (NCBI taxonomy): Eukaryota > Metazoa > Chordata > Mammalia > Eulipotyphla > Talpidae > Scalopus > Scalopus aquaticus. Next base: position 105,127 of record PVIJ01005261.1, read on the forward strand.
GTCAAATTCTAATTTTGGCTATCGTTTTTTTTTTTTTTTGTAATCTCTAATAAATGAATGTTTACATCACCGAAAAGCATGCCAATAGTAATAGGCCTATGGTTAATACCTGTAAAAAATCAAGTCATAGACTACTTCTTAGATTTCTTCGCTTGTCTCTTGTACAGCTGTTCAGGAGCATCTCTGGGGAGTGTCCAGCAGTAGTCAGCCAGCATTGCAGTGGACCATTTCCCTGGTACCTTTTTTCATTTTTTTTATTGTTATTTATGTCTTTTACATTTTGTATTCCCCTTGGGCAGCCCACCACCAATTCACCCGTGATCCATCTCCATGGTCCCCTGTATTCTTCTCTCTTCCATTTTGTGCCCTTATCCTCCCCTCCCCCTCCCCCCCCCACCGCTGAGTGTCTCTCTCCCACCCGGCCTCCCTATAGTCTTGTTATAAGTGAAACCATTCGATATTTTTCTTTTTCTTTCGCGCTTATTTCACTGAGTATGATTCCCTCTAATTCCATCCATGTCGCTGCAAATTGCATGTGTTTATCTTCTTTCCATGCTGAATAGTAGTCCATTGTGTATATGTACCACATCTTCTGGATCCAATCATCTATTTTTGGACATCTGGGTTGCTTCCATACCTTTGCTATTGTGAATAGTGCCACAATGAACATATGGGTGCATGTATCCTTTCGGATTAGTGTTTTTGTGCCCTATGGGTAAATTCCCAAAAGCGGTATTGCTGGGTTGTATGGGAGCTCCATGTTTAGCAGTTTGAGGAATCGCCATACAGCTTTCCATAGTGGTTGGACCAGTTCACATTCCCACCAGCAGTGTAGAAGAGTTCCTTTTTCTCCACATCCTTTCCAGCATTTGTTGTTGCCTGTATTTTTAATGTGTGCCATCCTCTCAGGTGTGAGGTGGTATCTCATAG